>JAJFDI010000077.1:0-161979 GCA_028637685.1 Xylariaceae sp. X3-2
GAACTCAACGATCGAAGTCATGGCATCTCTACGTCTAAGTCTAGGCATCGCAAGGTTAACCTTGCGACGCCATGACTTTGACGTAGCGATGCCATGACTTCGATCGTTGAAACCTTCGGAGATCTTACGCCCCCCTTCCCTCCCGCATCGTGATAAGTCAAACATTGATTATACAAATATTGTGATGGGCAAACGTCCGATCATAAAATATTCCACAAGTTAAATGCTATTTGTCGGCTAAACTCAGAGATTGCATCATGTCTATGATGCCTCCCGCTTCTTGGGTCTGCCACGTGGGTTTTTTGGTAGAAATTTATGCCGCCCTTCAATATACTCATTCCCGCCCTCTAGTCGAATTATTTCCCTGATATGGATGGGGATGCGTTCGATCCACGCCTGGATCTTAGACTGGGGGAGATCTTGCCAACATTTGGTCCACCGCCGGATAGCATCTGCTCGGGTCTGCGGCGCGCCGTATCGGGTAGTCTGCCGCTTCATCCAGTACCAGCAAGGCTCTATAGCATTGAGGTCGGGAGAGTTTGGGCACCATTTAAAGCGTTTGACTTGTGCTCTCTCGTAGAAGATGTCCTGAACCTTGTGTTTGTGGGCAGGTGCCTTGTCTTCTTGGACAACGGTACCAGGGTGAAGTATCTCTGCCGATTGAGCAAAGGGAAATAACTTCGGATGCAGTATCTCCTTTTGGTATCGATACCAATCAATTGAATTACTGCCACGGTTATTCCTGCGTATAGATCGGGTCAATAGACCCGTATCTACATTGAACACCCAAGTTTCTGGTAAGATCGGACCTTTGCTCTTCTTTTTCTTCGTTTTCTTGTTGTTCTTGTTGTTCTTGTTGATTGCCTCGATCTCTTCCGCCGCCGCCTCTGCCGCCGCCTCTGCCGCCTCCTCCTCATCCTGCTTCCTTTTGCGTATGGCCCACTGGCAACGGTATACTGGCTCAAATTCGACATTCATGCGCTCGACATCGGCCATAGAAGCATTGTACTCCTTGTTCGTCTCTATGCCCCAGCAATGGAAGGGGCCTTTGAGGTCATACGAAAAAGAGCCCCAAAACTGGAACTCGCAGTTGCCCTTCCATCGGGTACGTACACAGGTAGGATGTACGTTCTCGTCACTTTTTCGCCATACTCGATACGATCCTCGTCTGATGTTCAATAAAACAGACGTTTCGTCGGTCCAAATCACTCGTTTCCAGTCCTCCAATGTCCAATGTTGATGCTCCAAGCACCACTCGAGGCGTTCTGCCCTCATCCTGGCAGTCAGGCCTGGCTTTTTAGTGGACTTAGTCTTTTTGTATCCAGCTTTCTTGAGGATTCGTCGAACTGTAGACGAGGAGATGTCGAAGCCATCATTAACCAACTCGCCTGCTAGGGCTGCACAGGTCTTTTCCCTCCCGTCTCGAGTGCCCGAGATCTTGTTAATGATCGTTTGTCTGAGTCGCGAGGTGTCCTTTGAGGGTTGACCGTGCTTCTTCTCTTGATACCACTCATCCTGAACGACGATCTGGGTCAATGCAGGGTCGAATCCACGTTTTACTGCCTTTGCGTATATACGGTTAATCTGGGACTCGGAAAGATCGCAGAGTACGGAGATTTCACGGGCTGTCAGCCCTCCACCAAGTGGTGACTTGAGGAAAGTGACGATCGCCTGTGTAGCAACGTTAGCATGCGGTTTTCCTTGCATACTCTTGTAGCGTTTGAAAACGTTCGGTGAAGCTGTTGAGGACGATAGATAGGTAGGTTGGTCTTGCGAATGTACGAACTACGGATTACTTACGAATACAAATTTTTTCAGCTCTGGGCGAAGTCGGTAGGTGATTACTCGTCTGCACTAGCTTTCGCTAGTAAACCTGCTCGTACGGATTACGGATTACCTAGGTACATAGGTTGACGATGCACATGGTCATTGCAACGTCGGCTGTAAGGTAGTTGAGACACTTGATAATCAAATTTCCAATTTCAATCTACTAGATCGGCCATCTCCCTTCAATTAAGGTTGAGTCTGGACGTCAGGGAGTCCAGAATTGGTTACCTGATGTTATACACCTTCCTCCAGACTGGCTCCATCTTCGGCTCATATGACGCACCTTGGCGCGTGCTTTTCAAACAATTTTGTGGGCAAATAAACGATCGAATAAGTTTTAACTTAAATTTAGAAAGTAACACAATTCCGACTTCTCTGGCTGCAATGCCTACCTACATCCAGATATCAACAACCTCGCTGTCTATAGCCTCGTAATTGTATGCAGGTTGCGAGGTTTTATTCGTCAAATCCGTACAATTTACATTAAGAGGCACATGCATTTAACGACATCACTAAGGAGCACACTAAGGCTCTTGGCGCATACGCTATAGAATTTAGTGCATTTTAGGGCATTTTGCCGCACGCACTTCTTTTAAAGCACAGATCCGTAGTCGGGTGAATCATTTATGTACAGGAAAGCCCAGCCAAGGGGAAACCAGGAAACAACAGGCCTGCGCGGACCTGGGGTCCAAAGCCCCCTCCTACCTAAGAAGATACCTACACTCATCGTTGGCGTTGAAGGTGGCATCGGGAGGTGTTGAAAGTGCCGTCTTAAAAACGAGCGCATGCCGCGTGTCTGCATTCTCCCACCCTAGCGCGACACACGCGCAACCGCAAGGCCTAGGTGGGCGCGCTGTCGCTCAATCTGCACATAAAACTTGGCGGCAATGGCGAGCGCATTCTCAATTGCCTTTTGTGTCTCGTCGTCTGCGTGAGGAATACGTGTGTTGTTGTCCTGCGAGGGCTCGCGGAAGGTGGATGGAGACGAAGATATGGCGGGAGCAGGAGTGGGAGCAGGAGTGAGAGAACGTGGTGGAGAACGTGGCGGAGAACGGCTCCTGCCTCTTCCGACGTCTTCACCGAGCTCTGGGCTATCGCGAGAGACGCGAATAGACGTGAGAGTAGGGCTTGGTCGGGTCCCAGCCTCAAGCTTAAGGAGGGTATCGATTGCGTGTATCTCCGACTTGAGAGCCTATGACGAGGTTAGAGAAGTGTACGGCCTCGTAGCCCAGGCAAGTATAAACTCACGTTGCGAGTCTCACCGCCACGAAGTCGGGAGAGAACGGCGAGGGCTGGGTCGCGAACGGATTCAGGTATAGGGACGCAGGCACCCCCTTGGAAGCAACGCACGCATCTCGTTGTCTTCTTGTCTGCAACGATCTCGCAGTCGCCCCACGAGTGTCCAGTGATTGCAGAACGTAGGCAACGAACGCAGGGGATTTTATGGTAGCGGCCGGAGCCCAGCGCTTTGTTTCCCATGATAAAAGCCTTCTTAGTGGATGTACACTCAGACCTGAACGAGTACGGAGTGGGAATTGGAAAGAAGACTTCAAAAGAGCAAGGAGAGAGGGTCAGCAGCAGGTGATGGCACAAAACGCGTCGCGTCGCGATCCAGGGTGATTGTACGAGACGTTCAAGTAGGTAAATATTGATATACGTAATGGCCTCACAACCGCGTCGCCGGCATCACGTTCTGACTGACTCGCTGAACTTAAACAACCTCATCTCCTCCCTGGTGATTCTTTCAATCGTCAATCGAATCCACGTCTCAGAGAACCCTTGAGGTAGATAGTAGGTAAGTAAACGCGACTCATGTAGGCAATATACACTATAGGGTCGGATGTCTGCATGATGCCACCTCCCATCGCGCAATCGTTTCTCCTAGCGATTGAGACCTACCTACGCCATATCACCAATTCATTCGTCCAGAATCCTCCTCCCCAGCAGCCATAAGCAATAGCCAAAACAGGAAAGTGGAGGTGTTGGAGCTGGTATGACATCCTTCTCGCCCCGGGCTCAGATCGACTCTCAGCTTTCTACCTACCCCATGTAAAGATCGGCGACGATCTCTCGGGAACGACGTAAGACGTTTACGGTTAACTCTATTACGACTGTTGAGAAGAAACAAGAATAAGGAGAAGACAAGATGGCGTTCATACGAGGATACCAGGATGGCGACTTTGATGCTTGCGCGCAGATTGTACGTCTATCTTATATTCCCCTCGTTGAGCTAGAAGATGGATAACACCTCCTCATGTTGCGCAAATCATGTAGCTCGTTTGTCCATCTCAGTGAATAGATAGATATCATCAATCAAACAGAAAACATCAATCAAAAGCTGATCGTTGACACAATATCAAACACCAGTGCATCGCGACTCTGCCCCCCTCAATCGCCAGCTCCCCCGCCGCCGCCAAGATCTCCCCCTACATCTGGACACACCCCTACACCTATCTCAGCCCATCAACCTGCCACGTCCTCGATGACGGGAACGGGAACGCAGTCGGGTACTGCAGTACGTCCTTCCTTCCATCCCCCTATCCATTCCCTTCTTATCCCACTAACACCCCCCAGTCGGCTGCCCAAACGTAAACACCTTCGTATCCCGCTACCCCCTCTACGAATCCGCCCTCCTCGCCCCCGCAATCCCAAAACCCGACTTCACAACCCGCGAGCGCTGGTACGAACCGACCATCACAAACGGCGAAACCGGCAGCACCGAGCCCGCACCCAAAGCAAACCCTCTCGCCCTAGCCCAATGCGCATACCGACCCGACTGGGTCCTCCTCGAGAACCGACCCGCCATCACCTCAAACTGGTACGCAACCATGCACATCGACCTCCTGCCTCCCTGGCAGGGTCGCGGCTGGGGTCGCCGCCTAATCGACGAGTTCGTCAAGAGCGTGCAGGAGAGCGGGGAGGATTACGGCGAGGGCGAGCATATTGGTATTTCCGGGGAGAATACCAAGGTCGTGCCGTTTTATGAGAGGCTTGGGTTTCGGCTTATCGGGACTCTGCATGCGCGTTCGGCGAATGTGTGGATGGTGAGGGATATTGAGAAGGTGAGTGAAGTTGACAGTGACACGCTCCTCACATGAAAGGAGGGAACAAAAGGGGGCGACCAAAAATATCGGCGGTGATCTCTGGGAGTGTCAATGTTGAAAAGTATGCATGTGTGTTCAAGGAGGAGGACGACGACACAATTGGAATATCAGGTCTCGAAATGGAAAACTTGGAAACTTGGGGTTTTCTCTCTCATTTATTTGGTATCAGTGGAAACGTACAAGGGGTATTATACCTCAGCGTGACAGACATTTTACATTAGCTTTCTTCTCAGATGCCCTTGCCTTTCTTTCATGGTCATCAAAATTCTGACGAATCTTGGGAAGTCATCGAATCACCACCCTGTGACTCCGGAAGACTTCCGATGCGCTGGTGAAGATGGCTCGGAAATCAAAAACAACTAAGCTTCCACCTGCACTGTGAATGCTTGACCAACCCGCGGCAGTATCACCCCCCGGTATAAACTCCTAGGTGCGAGTCTGCTGTTGAAACAGCATACAGATGTTGCAGGAATAGAAATGTAAGGAAGCCCCCCATAAAAACGATTATGTGTTATGTACAAGAATAGACAATGTTTACCAACGCCCTCCAAAAAAGGCTCTGGCAGACCAATCCCGATGGATTTTCTTGTACCTTTGGTGGTAGTCCGAACGCAAAGTAAAGTATTAGCCGGGTTGATAGAGAGAGCGAGTTCTCCGTTTGAGTAAGGCGGACATCAGATCATGCCACCTGGTAGATCCGTGTGACCCGGAGGGTTTCTCCCCTGTGCAGCATACATCTTTGATGCCGATGAAGCGCCTCGTTGTTGGCTCAAAACACTTGCAACATTAATTATGGGCCGCGGAGGTCGTCTCATGTCCCCATTAGGCCCATGCTCATCATTCGATCCAACCGTTCCTCGACGCTCGCCATAGCCAGGCCTGTCCCAAGGAGCACTCGGTGGCATTGGAACCGCATCGCGCTGCATGGTCGTACTGTCCTGTCGTCGTCTGGGATTGATCGGAGGTACGGACGGAGGCAAACCAGCACTAGTAGGAATACCTCGGGAGTTGGCTCTGTGTCTCATGGCCGCCGGAGAATTCGGAGCCGACCCAGTCGCGTTATCGTAACCGTGACCTTGAGCAAACGGTGGCAACGGCGGTGACATGGTAGGCGTTGGCGGCCCTGGCCTGACCAGGGGAGGGATGCCAGGGGACATCAGGGGACCTTGACCTGCCTCATGACCGTAAGATGCATGCGCTCCGTCGTTCAGGTTAAGATTAAGTGCGTTCTTTCTCGATGAGGTACCTGGACGGGATTGTGAGCGTTTGGCATCAGTTCCTGGTAGTCCAGGTGGGCTCATGGGCGGCTGAGAATTTGATCCAGCAGGGTTAGAACGGATATCTCCGGGACGCGTCACACCATTGTGGTAACGAGTACGGCTGCTTGCCCGGGAACCTCCGGGCTGCCTCGCCGTTCTTTGCTGCGGGGATGGAATCTCTGGTGGGGGCCCTTGAGGCACCGGATGATGGCGCGCTTGTGTATCTAGCCCTTTGATCCGTTGAAGTTCTCCTTTCGCTTGTTGAAATGCGCGGAGCCCTGGGTTCTGTTCGTTGGCACCTTGGGACACAGTCTTCTCGCGCTCATGTCCTACCTCGCTTCCCATGTCCGGTCTTCTTCGTGGTGAGTCGCTGCTTGGGCTATTAGTTCGGGAGCCGGCTGGGCTGATGCCAATCATCTTGAATGCCCTTGTCGACGTTGGGTCCCGGCCACGATCAACTAAAGAGCTTTTACTACCCCTAGGATGTAGTATGGCTCCCAGGCCACTAGGCCGCGGCAATGGTGCCGTATCAGCTGCACCTTTCTGCTCTGCCATCCCATGCGGAGATGGGGAACGGCTATCAGTCTCAGCATAAGAGTTTAATTTCTCACGTATCCGGCGGGCTCTATCTGCGAGCCGGTCGGCAAATTCGTCTCTAACTTCGCCGTTCGCTGACGGGGGGCTGATCTTTGCTTCCGCAGGTTTGAGAGGGTTCGGAGCAAGTGACTCGGCATCTGGAAGTGGCTCGTTAACGTCCAAGTCCAGATTCCAATCACGAGGTTCGCGTGTGCCTGCATTCGGATTGCCGTCAAACATAGATGACGCGTTACTGTCAGCTCGCAAGTGTTGTCGTACCATTACACTGAGACCGGCGCTATCCGTTCCGGGCCCCAGAGTTGGAGAATCTAAAGGAGAGGGTTCCTTGGATTCACCAGGGCGAGACGATGGAGCTTCAGCTGCAGACGGTATATTCAAGGGTTTGACAACAAGGGACAGTGGGGTTGGTAGAGCCGACTCTCGGAAAGCTGGATGCTCTTCAATCGACGGTCGCCCGCCAAGGGCCTGGGGAGATGGCACACATAAGGGTGAGTTCAAAGGCGAGAGCTCACTCCTATAAGTAAGTTGGGTTCCGTCCTTCGCAGACTGTTGCTTATTCGCGAATAAAGGAGCAATGGGCGAGGGTTCTGGTCCCTTTGGAACGAAAGGAGCGAACCTGGGTTGGGTGACGGCTGCGGACGCATCGACTTCATCACCTAGCTTTTGCGTTGGTGTCTCCCGCCCCTTCTGTAACTGCAACTGTCTTTGTGCATATCTTGTTTCATCGTACGGTTGAGTAGGCTTTTGGAATACTCCAAGGGCTGTTGCCTTACCGCGATCATTGGGATTGATGGATAAGAGAGAATTATCGTCTGTCTCGCTAACAGGGCGGCTTGAAGGTGGCACACCAGCGGAGTCAGGAATCTTATCTTCCACGCTGGGAACTGGAGGGCTGATTTTTGCTGCAGGCGTCGGTGCAGTACTGACCGAGCTCGTCGAGCGAAGGTTGGGAGCACTAGCCTTAGCCAACAGTCTTCGCTCGCCGCTCAACCAATCCGCCGATCCAAACGAAGGCGCCGGTTGGCTGTTCTCGGGCGCACGGAGACCAAACAGTCGTTGCTTGTTCGAAATATCCATGCGTGATGAGCCACCGTTGCCTGACTCTGGAGTATCTTGACTGACGAATCCAGTTTCGTAAAGACGCCTTGTTCGTAACACACTTCGCTCAGGACCGGAAGACGTGGTGTTTGGCGATGGGCCCTCTTTCAATGAAGGCGTAGGCTGTGTAGAAACAATCGAGGTAGCCCCAGACGACTGTCTTGCAACAGAGGGGATTGAGGACACAGTGGACGATGTTTCTCTGTTTCGATTGTAACCACTGAGCGGAGGCGACTCAGGGCGGGAAAGACGAAGGTCTGCTGACGAGTCCCTCTGCTCGTCATGCGTATCAAGCTCATCCTCCCCGTCCAGCCCACCCTCCAACTGCTGTCTTTCCTTCTCCGCCAGTCTCCATTTCTGAAATGCCGACTGCGAAACATCATTATCGTATAGCGTGCGACCACTCATGACGCCATCTCCCCTCGCTGGAACACCATTCGCAGGAAGCTTATAAACTTTCTGGCGTCCACCAAATAGATTGTTTCCCTCGGTAGGTTTGGCTCGGTTCATGATACTGCCTGCAAGAGACGAATCGGCGTCATCCGAGGTGTAAGGCGCAACTTTCAATGATTCGACTTCGGCGATGTCGCCTAGGCCGCGGAACGAAGCCAGATCCAACCTTGACTGGCGTTTCGGGAAAAGAACGCTGTCGTCGCTTGCTTTTCCGATCTTGGTAGTTGGATCATCCTGTTCTCGCAACATCGAGAACCGCGCTGACAAGCCTGTCATTAACAGACTCGTTCGAAAGCTATCGTCGGAGGGTAGGACTGTGGCAAGGTCGATCGGTTTCTTCTCCTCTTCTTGTGGCTTTTTTCCTTTCCTAAAGCCAAGAAAGGGCATGGAGGGCTCCGACTCTTGCGAAGGGCGAGGAACGCCATCTTCGTCCTTGCCCTTCTTCTTGGCTCGGAAACGATTCATGGTGGTTTAGTTCGGCCTTATCGCAAATGGCGCTTCGCAAGAGAATAGTAAGTCAAACACAAAGTGACAATAGAACTTGACTGGTGAGGACTACACTGCTCAAGACGCCATGAAGTGAGTAGGGAATGGTCAAGTACTATGAGATAGACGAGCTTGGCGTCAAAGTTGGAATCCTTGTTCGAGGTACTCAGAGTCGACTGTGGTAACTCTGTAAATAGGACAAGAAAATATGTTAGTACGGAGAAAAAGTGACTCGAGAAAGATCTGAGGAAAAAGTGAATTTGTGCTGGAGAGGCAAAAAACAGCAGAGTAGGTAGGGCTGAGGCTTCGCGATGAAGCCAACTCATCACGATATCATAACCGCTTTCACCCTGTTTTCCCTACTCATGTTTTCTCGGGGTATGGGGACACAACCAGCTCAAAGTGAGGTAGGAATGTGGTGCAAATTACCGGGTGACTTACCTGACGTTCAAGTCGTCTGTATTGGGGGTTTGTTTCAGAGGCCAAGAGAGGCGTCAAGCTCGTTCAACATAACCCAGTAAAAAAGGCGTAGATGTGGATGCGGAATTGCTCTGTTTCTGAGACTACCAGCAGATGGCACAAGTGGAACGAACGTATGAGAAACAGAATCGTTTCTCTGCAAAGCGCGAAACGGGTTGAACGCTGGTATCTTAGTCGGCAAGTACAAAACAATGTCGGCGATGCGATGGCAGGGTTGCTGCTCTTGTGACGCTTCTGGTGACCTGGTCGCGTTGCACCAAGCAGTGAATGGTTCCTGCACAGTAGGCTAACCGCAGTTCGATGCGGTGATCCGACGCCGTAGGAGGTCAGCCGTACAGGTCGGTCCAGAAGCGGAATTTGAGGATCGATAATGCTGTTCCAAGCGATATTCTCGTCTCGGTTGGGTCGATGCTGATGCTGAGGCGTCGGCAAGAGTGATGCGACTGTCGGGTTAATGACTTTTAAGTCCTAGGAACATATGATATATACTAAATAACTGAACGAAAGTCTGACAGGCAAATCAAGTCGCGCGGTTTGAGTCAGTGAAGCGAAAGTGAATGGCGCGCGGAAAACTTGGTTCGTCAGTTGATCTTCAGTCCGGTTCGGTGGTTCGGGGCGACTGGTCGCTTCGGGTAACGAAGGAGAGATTGGTAGGACCAGAAAAGAATGACTGGAATTATTAGGATTGGTGAGAAAGACACCCAGCAAGCGAGGGTGAGTTCACAAGCAATCCGCGCTTGTAAGAGAAGAAGAAGAAGAAGAAATAAGAAAGGGTGCGTCAAGAGTCGACGAGAGAAGGCAGGAGGAAAAGTCGAACGGGAATCGAGGAAGACCAGTGGAGTGGTACAAGAGCAAGAGCGAGGGCAAGAGCGAGCAATCGACGCTGCATGCTTTTTGCAGCGGCAGTCACAGGCACAGAAGGCGGGAAGAATTTCAACCCGGCAGGTGGAAATAACGCTGCAGCTGGGAAAGTACCTGGGTATGGAAAGATACCTGCTGAAGTCAGGCAGGACGAGCTCAAGTCTGTGGGAAGTTGCTCAGGTAAGAAGTATCTCTGGTTAATAATGTACCTGTCGACGAGTGCAAAATGCGCTGGATGAAGCACAGAAGCATCGATTCTACGAGGATAAGGTACGCGCTAAACCGCACTTGCCTGTTATAGATCCGTCGACCAGGTACGCCCAATGGGGGGGCAAATAGGGGTCGGTGCAAGGAGTTCCAGGCGCGCGAGGAGCGTACACAGTGTGTTTCAGCCTAAGGACAGCGTTCCATCCCGGGTGATGTGCTACGCTAAATAGTGACTAGCGCTGCGCACTAAGGAGGTTAGCGGCGTACCTAGAACCCTTACCTACGGATTAGGGCCTGCCTGTCTCCTCCGTGCTCCCCTAGCTGCTCGTGGAACTCAGCCGGAAGACTGCAGGTGCTGATGCAGGACTTGTGGCTCGGGCCTTCCTGTCGAGCCTGTGTGGCGGTACAAGTACTCGTCGATCTGCGATCTGGGCTTCTATCAAGTCCAGTGGGAGGAAGGAACGATGCCCCCTCCGTTTCAACCGGGTTGATCTACGAACCGTGCCACGATCTCTTCCACTACACCACAATCCTGCTGATCGCTTCGATGAAGGATATAGTTGAGATTCGAGACCTATACTACATGTGTTACTTGGCCCTCTACGGAGTACTTCACGGAATCCGTTATCCGTACCTATGATGGTATCATCTGGGCTGTCCATTGCTCGAACCATTGAGCAAGCCGCCCATCACAATAACGGATCGTCGAGAATAATGACAATATGGATTACAGACAAGAGCTTTGATCGATTGTCTTCGACCACTTCGGCGCGTTTCATTGGCCAAGCAAGACACGGAATAATCACCAGATTGTTCAGCTTGTTGCATCAAGTATTCCAGTCCGCGGCACGATGCCTCTCTGATCTGTTTCGTCTTGTCTCTTCATCATAGTACACAAGCGACGAATCGGTGTTCAGAATGAGGCTCTTCAGCAATTCACCTATGCCGATCTGCAGTGAGAGTGGCAGCTGAATGAACTCAGCCACCGAGACATGCCATGTAGTGTATCTTTTTCTCGCTGCGCGTTCCACACCTTGTTGTTCCACAGCAGCGATTCTCGTTTGTCGCATTCACGGCGTTGTTTGCCCGTCGCAAGACAATGCATCCCTCCCTTCGAACGAGTTATCTCGGGGGGGTTTCCTTCGCTGTTGCTTTTTCTTCTTTTCGTCTCTCCCGATCTACATATGGTTCTTGGGACACAGCCTGTCACCTAGGTATAAAGTGTCGGCGGAAAGGAGCCATATCCCCGATGACACAGCTTGCAACCGCTGTACCACATCCGTCGACATTCTATTATACGGAAACCGAATTACACCTCACGAGAACATCCGACCTTGGGACATCAAGTTGCCTACGTTCTCACCCGTACGCATGTGGTATCCCCGTACTCCAATGGAGACATTCACTGCAGACGGTGTCTCTTGGTTGAGGTTCCTCTCGGTTTTGACTGAGCTACCTCCTACCTGTGCGGAACACCTTCAGATTCGAGTGACCGTATTGTTCAGGAGCTCCATGAGGGAATTGAGTGTCCCGCAAAGTCCCACACGGTGAGCCCACACGGAGTCTACAGTGCTCGACATAGAGTGTTCACCGTGTGTCGCAGTGAAACCCTCCCTTTTTCAGTGATTCGCCCTTGGCTGACCATTTTGTGTACCGAGGCAACCCCGGAATTGAAGCGTCGTCCTGCACGTCCTGCACGTCCTGCAAGTCCCATCACGTCGGATCAGTCTGCACACTCGCGCGCCCAATCACGTTGCTGTTCCTGACGCTTGACTGAATCTGGACTGAACCCGCAGCGACCAATGAAAGGCACCCCTAAACCATGAGCAATGGTTCTTTTTCGTCACAGGAGGCACGGAGTATCGATAGGGAGGTAGGGACTGCTCTTTACTATTACTCATGCGCATTGCTTACCCATCTCATAGTCCCCGAGAGCTCTCCGATCAGCGCTAAGCCTCCGATGTTTCTCTTACAATGCGCCATATTTTCTACTTTCTATTCCGTAATGGCTCCATGATTCATGACCGTAGCTGTCGGGCTCTGGTTGGTTGCCTCCGACCTACCAATTGTCACATAGCGCTACGCTCGTGTCAAGACTTAAAACTCATGACAACTCGAAGCTTGGTTCGCTTGTTCGCTTGTCCGAGTCCGAGTCCGAACTGATAGATGCCTAGAGCCTAGAGGTGCGGAATGCTACCTCACATGCCTACCTACTGCCTACTACTAATCCCTAGGCGCGTTCGGAGCATTCGTCTATTAGACTGGAAAAAATATATATCAGGACTCACTATAGTCACTAGTAAGTACCCGTATGAACTCCGATTTGCATAGCAGAGGTCTGATATACCAAGGTGTACGGAATGCATACATGTTTCGTACATGCGGAACATGCTGGCATGCAGGTACCATGCTGGTACTTGCTAGTTTCTATAGCGAAGGTCGTGATATTACCAGCTCTCCTCAGCCCTCGTGGGTACTGCGTAGCGCAGGCAACAAAGGAGATCTTGGCCGGGACCCATTTCATTTCAACACCCACTTTCGTGGTTCCCGCTATCTGCGGTACCTAACTGAGTAGTTCCCGCCGGCACGTGTTGCTGTGCTTTAGGGACCTCCCAAGCCAGGCCAAGCTCAACAATCTAAATTAACGACGCAGCACGTAGGAAATTGCTTTGCAGTATCCTGACCCTGTCATCTTGTTAGCCACGAAAACGAATCTATCGGTTCGCCAAAACGTCGCGGAAGCCTAGTGAGTGGAAACCGTGGAATGACATGCAGCACGCTCTACAAGGGGCAGGTATCTACTTGACACCTGGAGTGCAGAATTCGTCAAGGTGTGTATCCTCACTACAGAATGCTCATACGGATTACACAGCACTTTAGTAATTCACCAGACGTTGAGGCCAAGGAATCGAAGTGATATGACTGTTGCGAATTGCGCAAGCCCAGCCTTTCCCGAGCAGCCGGTTCGCATCGATCCCACGGCGGATTCTAGCCCGACTGTCTGAACTTGTTAGCGGCTCCCCTTGGCAGGGCATAATACAGTGCACGTCCCCTTGTTCTAGATAGAGCATCTGGGTTCGCGGAACCAATTATCTGGAAGACATTCCGCTCGAGTGGGGGCCGTGGCTCAACTGCGACTGTAAGTAGGGGTCCCCCTGTGAGCGCATATGACGCATCCCAAGACATCTTATGCGTTCTGCTTCCTAGCGTCGGGTTGCGACCTAAGTATAGAAAAGCTCACGTGCCAGCTGCTGTGGTCTTGATATTCCGCTTGCTCCTTGTTGCTGACTGCGGAATACCAGGTGTCTACGGATCTCCTGCCTAGCAACTGAGCTCCAATCCCAGCGCCTGCGTCAGTATCCATACGATTCACCCATGGAAAGCCCTATGCTTTTGCCATTATCCGTAATTTAAAGCCGGTCACGCACCAAGTTTTGCCAAGAAAACTCATGCAATTTGGCTCTTTTCTGGCTCTCTCTCTTGCAGAGAGACACAGGCCCTGCAAATACAGTAGGTAGGCACTACGGATTACGGATGACAGGGGTAACATCTTTTGCAAGATTTTTGCAGGTGGGTCGACATATCCAACAGTCCCCCGTCGCATGAGCCACTCCTCGGAGGGTGCTCCCTGCTTGGAATGTGGACAGAAAGAATTCGCGGCGTTCAACAGACCAAGCTGTTATGTAATTGAACGTAGGGTCGTTGAAGGGATCCATCTCTACCCAGTGCCTCAAATTTAGGGTCGCTTTACGGGATTACCTACCGTATACTCCGTATTCTGTGCCCACGGAGTACAGGCAGAGAAGAGGAGATGCGAAAGCGATGGGAGAAGTCTATGAGGGAAAACCACCATCGAATAAGTTGAGCGGTTGTTGTTTACTCGTACAGGTATGGAAGACCTGTTGATGAAGTCGCAGTCCTTTTGTCTGATTGCTACATTTGTTTCTTCCCTCGTCCCTGCTCTGTTCTCGAGCCCTACAAACGAATCGTCACAGATGCTTGTCAAAGTGACGATCGACCCGGATCAACCTTGGTTACTTATTATAATCAACCACATCCTTGCCATAGGGTACCTTGCTACAAGATGTCAGGGTTCTACCGATGCGGATGGAGACGGAGCTCAGGCCTTCACTTTGCTTGCACGACCGCCAGGCCCCCTTCCCGCTAGTTGAGGTCTGTGAGCCGTTTGTTAGTATCAGACGGGCAAAGTGCATGGTATTGTTCTGCTATTATACGAAACCTTTGTTAAGGTGATCATCTATCTCAACCGGTAAGTGGTGGTACTATTATCTGAAATCTGGGGTTCTTCCCCTCCCACGAAGAAGCTCTGACTTAATGCTACAAGTACTTGGGGTATCCTCATTTGATCGGGGGGCGAACTCGCACCCTTGCCACTGTTTTAGAGTCCTGGAAGCTGACAAGGAAGATAGATTCGGCTGCACTTGACATTTCATCGCTGGTGTGATGATATGGTACGACCATGACATAGGAACAGGAAACATGGCTCCCCTGGGCGTGACCCCTTTACCGTACAACTACGGACTACGAGTACACCACCAGCTGCTACCCTGTATGTAGGTATCCTACTGATCTACCAGAGAGACAGCCTGGCGGCGCCGTGCGCGTTACGGAATGGTCTGCAGCACCACGACGGCTGTGCGTGACCGAAAGGGGGCGACCACGCAAAACCCACCAACGCCACCTGTGGTGCGTGACGTCTGCTAAGAGAGAGTCAGGGCAGGCTAAACCCGCACTACCGAAGCAATGCAGCCTCTGGCTGTAGCGTAGAAAGGACGGGGCCAATATACACATGGACTTGTGATGATGCCTCTAATAAATGTGACACTTATGGCACGTTTGTTGCGTCTGGCATATGATGATGGCGCGGATCTGGTGCGGAATCGATGGCTCCATGGATGTGCCGGTTCAGGTAGGTGAGGGGAACGCGATTCGATCGTCGACCTTACTCGTACGGATACAGCAATCAAACTACTTGTAAGTAATACCCGTACACGTCTGAATTAATTAATATGTAGGGTTA
This sequence comes from Xylariaceae sp. X3-2, assembly GCA_028637685.1. Taxonomy (NCBI): domain Eukaryota; kingdom Fungi; phylum Ascomycota; class Sordariomycetes; order Xylariales; family Xylariaceae; species Xylariaceae sp. X3-2. Next base: position 15,414 of record JAJFDI010000077.1, read on the forward strand.
TGTCATCTACAGAGAGGGAGATAGGAGAGGGATAGATGTCGGCATCTTCATACAGCGTCTTCATACTAACACATATTATAGACTTATACAGTCATAGCCTCTCACAGTATTATTTCTCATCGTCGACTTGTGCGATGTTGACGTGTTGATAAGATGGCTTATACAATTCAGTACCGACGCTGTCTCGTGTCGCCGCCAGGGAATGATCCGCATGTCTCAAATGCCACTGTAGCGTTCCGTTATTGCTGTCATACCGTTTGCCAGAGATGTCTCGTGCGAGGTAACGCGGGGAGGACGGAGTCGAAGAGGGGTCGTTGCCGGTATGACCATGAGATCAGCGGCGACATGCATGTAGGTACGAATATATAATGTCGCTTTGTGTTTTGAGACACCCATTCTCTATCTATCGCACATCGCGTCTCCTCACAGCTGAGCACAGCAGACTGGCCATCCCAGAGTTCTCGAGGCCTATACAGGCAGACATAGACGGGAGAGAGAGAGTGAGGGAGAAGACCCGATCGCAGCAGCAGCGACGACAACCTGTTTCTGCGATGATTCTTGTTGTTCATATGAATGCTTCCAATCAAGCAATGATCAATTAATCAACTCAATGGCACTACTTAGCAAAGAGCCTAAGAGAGAACGGAGCACTCCCTCCAGATATCCAGACAAGATGACATGTCTTCTGCTACAATATGATGGCAAGTTGCCCGCTCGAATCAGGTTCTCGACGCACCAAGATCTCCGTGCTTGTGGGACCGTCGATGCACTTTGGAATCGCTGCAATGACGACAATATAACGTCGAGAAGATATGCTTGATAATAAAAAAAACTCCGTACGCATAGCATAATAGTCCTCCGTTGCCACGGTTGCCGTTGCCGTTGGGTGTTGTTGGTGGGCTGCGACGTCGGGGTGGCTCGGGGTGGTGTTCGCCCAGACTGCTCTGATAACATCTTTCCATTAGGTGTATTCATCGTCTAACCGAAAAGCCCAAGCGCCAGTAGGATCACAGCGAGACATCTCGACGCCAGTCCCAGTGCGGGATAGCCCGCAGGGGACCTTTAAGCCTTTTGCCAAGTTTGCGAACCAACAGCCACCATCACCACCCCGGGAACTGTCGCCTCTCCTGCTCAGACTTGGCAAAACTGCAGCTACCTATGATTCGTGTTTCTGGTGCTTGTGAGTCGTGACAGGCTACAGCACCGAACCAACTCCTCTTCCCTTCTAACCCCAGCCGGGACCAAGCCCAAGCTATTCCCTACGGATTACTGACTGGACGTTCGGCTGCGGGGTAGCGTATGCGCTATCTTCCCTCGCCTGGAGTCGCCTCTGTCCGCGTGCCCAGGAATTGCCAGAACGGGACGCCTGCTTGCGGTTCGGCAGCCGCCTCGCAGACTTACAAGGCCGCAGCATCGTCAACTCGGCTCTCACACACACGCACTCTATTTCTTGGTCGCATTCTCGCCCATCCCGCCTGTCTACCCATAAAATCTCACTGACTGTACTATTATATGCTATATGCCTTGATATTATGCGACACGGAGAATGGCCTACCCTGGACAAGGACGCCTTCCCATCGTAACCATCCATCCTGCTCCGATGGTGTCTCTCGATATGTCTTGAAGGGGTGGCGTGGGCAAAGTCAAACATTCGATGGTGAGCTGACGTCTCGGCGAAGAACTAGCAGGCAAAGCTGTGTGGGGGCACCACACACCCTCGCGAGCACACACACATACGGAAGGATACGGAGGTAAGGAAGTAAGGTCGGCTCGCCTATGATGACATAGTGAGGGATATATAAAGGGAGGGAGACGTCGCCTTGTTCTTTGTTTTGTGTTTTTCATTGTTCTCTTCTCTCGATTACCCAGTTCTCCTCGAAAGACTCGATAGCTGTCGTTTGTTGACAAAGAGTTCGGTATCATATACAACTCCTGTCACCACAACAACCACCAACTACCGCCTATATCTACTACTACGTCACCATCTCGTCGCCAAAGAACATCAGACTTGACCATCTTCACGACCACCTACTCAACTTATCTGTCTCTCGACACAAACAAACACACAAATATATAACAACTCACACGCCATCTATCAACATGTATCCCTCACATTGTTGCCAGTGCGGCGGCGTCTTCGTCATCAGCACAAACTGCTCATGGTGCAAGCACAAGGAATGCGCCAAATGCACCTAAAGCACTCCTCTGCAACCTATCTTCCTTCAACAACATCCCGTACGTCTCTTCGTCTTCCGTATTGTCGGTGAACACAATATCATGCCTAATTACCCTTGACCAACAGACCAACAGACCCGCTAACTCAGCCCTAGTTTTTGCCCCCCAACAAACACTACGAAAAAAATGATGACATCGCGCATATCACTGCCGTGACGGCAGTTGGAAGAATTTTGCCCGCTACGAAGAATTTCTACCCTTGCGTTCTACCCTGGGTTTACCTGTTTAGGGGAACGATTATGTCTGCCCTTCGGGAGAAATCGCTTCGAGTCGGGTGAAAGGAAGTTTTTGAAGAAGTTTTTTCTTTCTTTTGCTTCTCCGGCCGGCGGCACGCACGAGATGGAATTTCAGTGTGGGGGGAAGAAGCGGATTTCGTCGATCATTCAACGTCACAGGACTTTTTTCCTTTACTCGCTTTCCACGGCACATTTTTTCACGGCGTTTGGGATTGGATGATTCCCCCTTTTGCCTTCTCGATGGCTTTTTCGAGCAGAAATGGGGATTATTGTGTACGAGAACGATCATTGATACCTACCTAACTAGATACCCCCTTCGAATTTTAGCCATCAATTTCTGAATATATTTTTGCTCTACCTACATATCTTGGTATGCCCTGGTGCGCTTCCGATGTTACGTGCCGTAGATTATGTTACATACAGCAACCAGGGTGTGGGACACGACACGAACGGGGGTTGCTGCCGACAGACAACCATGTTCGTCGCCCGCCAAGAACGAAATATTTTCTCGGCGTTGATAACGCGGGCCGGTTGAAGCTCGTCTTGCCTACCTCACTGGGTAGGTCGTTGGGCTCTCAACAGTAATCCCGTAAGCATATACGGATCTTTACGCGGACAGATCTTCGTTTATGTGCCGGAAAGGCGGCATACATATGTAGGCTTACGGAAGTAAGGAGACGGATATCTCACCGTGAAGCCGGGCTACTATTTACGGAAACACGGGTATTTTGCATCTCTGGAACGACGGGATGCCAATGCGTTGCATCGCATCTGATATAAACAGTTAAAAAACACCACGAATCAGTGTATTTTGTCCAATGCAAGAGCCGATGTCTAGAACTTCCTCCATGTTTCGTAACTTTTCCCATCTTTAGGTGAGAATCCTCGCTCCCCGTGCGCGCAGGCAGAAACGCAGGCAGAAACGCTCGATGCATGTGCTATTCCGTACATTACGTTCGACATCGAACAGGCGGATCATTGACATACGCACGCCATGAAACAGGCGGTGAATCATTCGCCATACTCGTCCCGCCAAGACGATTTCGATATCCGATGGATGATTTCCCGGGTAGACCGGCTTTCGCAGAAGTCATCCAGGCAGGCTTTCAGCGTACATGATATCATGTAGGCCCCGGGAGCAGCCTGATGCCGTCAGGCTTGGCGATGACGGGGTGCCGGAACCAACCGAAGGGCAAAAACGAAAAGAGGAATCCGGGGAATCTCTGATATTCGTAAACAATAAAACTGATGAAAAGAAAAGAAAGGGATACCATACCCTACACTACGGCTTACCGGCACAGGTAGGACCGCCTGTGATGGGCGAAACAAACCGGCACCCTTCCGAATTCTGAAGCACCGCACCGCACTGCACCGCACCGCCTCCCCCAGATGGATGTGTTACATCTCATTGGCCAGCCAAGGCCGGAATTGGTAACCAATAATAGTGTCTGCGCCAGTGCGTATGGGTTAGAGGGGGGCGAACCCCACGGGCGCATCTTTCGACACTACGGTAGCGCATGATTTCTTTAGTCCGCAGCGTCGACTGATCACATGGCACATTTCGAGACAGCTCCGGGGGATAGTGATTGACATGTTGAAAATGCGAGCTTCATGCAAGGAGGGGATAGAGGGGATCTCGGTTCCAGTTGCCACGATTTCGATAAGTTGTCGAGTGTTTAACGTGCTTATTGTAATCGGTCATGCCACCACGTACGACTATACCCGTTGGGCAATTCGAGATCCGTCAGCTCTCCTATGTCAGGTAGGCAAGGCAACATTCGTAATTGGATCGGCGATGATCAGCGAATATCCGAGAGCTGAATTCTGCCTAAGCCAGAGTTTGTTACGTGCAACCCATCGAAGTTGCCAGGAACCGGGGACCTCGTTCGTTCTGTTACGAGTAAGACATGTAAAATCCGTAGTGAGCGCATACTATTGTGAAGATTTATAGCTCTCACGACGATACCCTGCATGTAGAGCTGTCAAACTAACGAGTCATTGGCAGCGTCTTGTGCTCCTCCTCTACCAACCTTAGGAAGTAGGTAGGAGGTGGAATTCGCATAGAAAGTGAGGGGTCAGAGTTCTAGGACTTGGACGTGTCAATCGATGGCTGCTTATTCCGTATTCCGTATCTGTATCTTAAGCACCAATCTCTCTTGCGATGGACTACACCTGGGCTGTTGACTGAAACAACCGAACGATGCAGCTTGCTGGTGCCAAGGTATCCCGTTTTCTTGAGAAAGATATCCATAATGTGAATAAGATATATGAATAAGTCAACTAGGAAGTATGAGACGAGAGGCAACGATTCTGAGAACGAGCCGGTAACTCCTGATGTGCTCAAAAACCTCAGATATGCTCAAGGTTGGCATGAAGTAGATGGAAATGAAGGGAAGATCCGCAAGTACTTTGCTGCAAAAATCAGAACCATTCTTTCGGAACGCAACATTCTTACAATGTGAAGTTCGTACGGAATACCGGATCCTGAACGATCATCCATTTGTCGAGAGAAGAAGTTCGTTTAAGCTGTCTTCTCACCTCAAAGCTGTTCTCATTTCCTATCCCTCAATGTGGCTAGTGCAATAGATGACGAAATGTGTGGCTGAAGCTACTATTTCCGCGGTCATGGCCCGCCTATCCCCAGGTTACGCCACTGCGACGGCACCGGTACATTACGGGTACGCATTTGAAAGCACATGAATGAGGTACCGGTACCTGCGAACAATGACAACAGTGACAGCATTGCAGCTGGAGGTGGTTCACTCCACACGTTTACCGCAAGGGTGCCATTGCCGAAGAAGGGCCTCGTTGTCCAATTGATCTCATCTGATCTGTTCTTCAACCTGTGCAATTGACTTCAGTTGAAATGCCAGTTTCACCAACCATTCCCCCGCCTTGACCTCTCTTTCCCACTGATTCAAAATGCGGCAATCTCAGGCCTTGGTGCTTCTGAGCATCATTGCTCAGAATGGGTTCGCCAAGGCTTCGACGTTGCCGCGGGGTGTTGGCCCTGAATGTAAGCCGGCGACTGTTCTATTGAATTGATACTCTAGAATTATAGATAGGGTCATAGACTAACTGGTTAATCTCCTGCAGTTGTCAAGTTCTACGATATCACAGATACCTTCACTTGCATAGCACATCCCTCAATTACCATCGATGCCTCGCAAGTCAACGACAACACCTGTGACTGTCCCGACGGCTCAGACGAACCAGGAACTGCAGCCTGTGCCCTTCTCGACCGTTCTTCGCCCTCCCAGCCCCTGCCCGCCTCTCTATCAGGCTCGACCAACACCACAAATGCCTTGCCCGGCTTCTGGTGTGAGAATGTGGGTCACATTGGCACCTATGTACCCTTCATGTACGTCAATGACGGTGTCTGTGACTACGATCTATGCTGCGATGGTGCCGAGGAATACGGCAACGTTGGCGGCGTCAAGTGTGAGAACAGATGTGCCGAGATTGGCAAGGAGTGGCGGCGTGTCGAGAAGCTACGCACTGACAACCTCGAGCGGGCGAACAAGAAGCGTCGTACTATGGTCAAGGAGTCTAAGGAGCTCCGTCGCCAGGTCGAAGTTCGTGTTAGCAAGCTTGAGGCTGAGATTCGCACTCTGGAGCAGAAGGAGGCTGAGCTGAAGGCCAAGTTTGAGGAGGTCGAGCGATCCGAACGCGGCAGAGTCGTAAAGAACGACGGCCCGGGAAAGCTCGGCGTGTTGGTAGGCCTTGCTAAGACCAGAATCAATGAGCTTCGTGAGACTTTGGTTGACGTTGTGGGCGAACGCCAATTGCTTCAAGACAAGGTCACCGAACTCGAGGGAATTCTGTCTGCTTTCAAGGAGGAGTACAATCCCAACTTCAATGACGAGGGTGTGAAGAAGGCCGTGAGGGCTTGGGAAGACTATGCTGCGAAGAAGTCAGAGTCTGCCGAAGAATCTACTGACACAGCTAGCCTCCTTGAAATCATGAAAGAAGATGGCGAGAGCTCTGGCATCAACTGGAATAAGTTCCAGGAAGACGAAGTGTCTGACACCGACATACGTATGTACCTCAATTCGTCTTTGAAAGGAGACATGAACGACAACTTTCTGCTAACACGGAACCTTAGTGTACAGTTTTGAGGCTTATCTCCCTGAGCCTGTCCGAAACTTCCTCCATGACAAAATCACCAGCCTCCGGATTTGGCTGATTGAGCATGGCATGTTGGCCGATACCGTGTCGAAAGAAGGCGAGTCCAAGCTGGTCAAGGCAGCCAAAGAGGCTCATGCCGCCGCGACTAGCAACGTCAACTCGAAACGGATTGCATTGGAAAAGGAGAAGAAGGACCTTGACAAGAACTATGGTCCCGATGATATTTTCCGAATCCTGAATGGCAAGTGCACCTCGGTTGATGCGGGTGAGTACGAGTATGAGCTGTGCTGGATGACCCAGACGACGCAGAAGAGCAAGAAGGGCTCAACGCGCACGAACATGGGCAAGTTCGAGAAGATCAGCTTCCACGAATCAGACGAGGATGAACGCCATGATGGCAAGGGTCTCGGCCGCGGTACGCGCATGGTGCTCGAATATACCGATGGCCAGCACTGCTGGAACGGTCCCAACCGACGCACCGATGTATGGCTCGCGTGTGCTCAGACCGAGGAGTTGTGGCGTGTCAGTGAGCAGGAGAAGTGCGTGTATAAGATGGAGGTCGGTACCCCTGCGGCTTGTGAGATGTCTGATAAACCCGGTCATGTGAAAGATGAGTTGTGATGTTCAAGCATAAATTAAAGGATAGATGGCGGGTTGGAATCTGGGTTCGGTTTGGTAGTATAGCGACGGATTCGCTTCTACGCATGTGCTTTGTAGATGTACAGAGAAAACTAGAAGACTGGCAACTCGTTTAACATGTCGTTTCCTCATCGTACTTGATACAGTCCCCCACGTAGAAGATGGGTTCCTTATTACGCTCATAACTTTGACTGCTTGTTCTATTCTCACCGTACTGTGGCCGCGAGTTTCTTTTGCGCATTTCGCTTTTCTTGCTCGGCCAAGACCTTGGCCGTGAGCGTAGCTGTCATCGGATTATTGATGCGACTCGAGATATCGTCTCGGTCCTTCTTCTGCTTCTTCTCCTTTTGCGCCCCGTTCTCACCGACTTTACCATTCTCTTCCTCGTCAGCAGCCTTGCGCTTATTCTTCTTCGCCTTACCCCCTGCACTCTTATCTTTCTTTAGGTTATGTGCCAGGCCCAAAGCCCGGAGCTGTTCTATCCGCGTCGCGCACTTGTCAACGTCGGACTCTTCTACGGGCAATACGGGGACAATGTCACGGTCCTCGAACGCTTCACTGCACTCCGGACAGTTCTTCGTCTTTTCTGAAGGCGCATCCGCAGTCCCGCTCTCCGAGGCCGCGAAGAGCTCCTTCATGGCCATCTCGGCGAATACGTGGCCGCAGGGCACGATGTACACGGAGCGCGTGGCGGCGCCCAACTCCTTCATGCTTAGTGGACAGGTGCGGACCTCGCCGCGCTGCTCGACCTTGCGTAGGTTAAATCGTAGCTTGACGATGTCCTTGAGAGATCGGATGCCTGAGCGCGCGAACTCAGTCGCCTCCTGCGACTGCTTGTCGTCGGCCGCCTCGTCGCCGTCGGTGGCGGGCATCAGACATCGTAGTACGGTCTCATAGTTGTATAGACGGCCGCGACAGTCTGAAACGGTGTTGTGGGAGTCGAGGGGCTCGGATGATATGGGACAGGTTGACCAGGCATGTGTGAGGGACTCGAGGGCGGTGGCTTTGAGTTCTGAGGCGGTGGGGAGGCGCGCTGCTTCCTTGACGAGCTCGCGTCGCTTTGGGATGGAGCCGCCGTCGTTACCCATGATGAGGACGTAAATTTATTTTCTTTGATGAGTTTACCTTGGTTTATATCTGTGATTGTCCTGTTTGTCTGATGAGGTGGTAATGTAGAATGGTGATTCAGGATGATTGATGCTTGAGATGACAAGATTAAGGCGCCTGGTATAAGATGGGAAGAATGCACCAGTTGACCGCGAAATGATAAACGTCAGTAATACATAAGTGCTTGTATTGCATGTTAAATTGCATTTCGCATTTCATGCTATGTACCGGGGCTTTGAGCGCGGGTTGGGTGCGGAATACTTGCCAGTGACATGTTTGCACCTGCACAGTGTACAGATCGCGAGTGCCAATGCCGTACCGATAAGATAAAGCTATGAGTCTCTTGTATAGATCAGGTACCGCAGGGTACCCCAGGAAGTGTCATTCGGCCCCCCGCTCAGGGCCCCGATAAAGAACTAGCGTAGACTGGCAGTACGGTACACGCGATTTTGTGGGAGTCGATGAAGTGGAAGCAACGAACTTCCATGGAAGTTCAATGACCTAAATTAAGGTTGACAGTACGGATTCAGAGCAGTGACAGACCAAAAAACCACGAGACACTTAGAAACTGCCTCGCTCCTTCTCCCAGTGGCCGATCGAAGTCGGGCACCCCCCCCAGGTCCAGACCACGCGAGCAAACACGCACCTATCGCTCTCTCCCTGCTTCCTGCTTTCCCAGTAGAAGCGACCTTCCTTCCTTGCCACATTTCAGCAACTCCCGAAGCCGCGGACTACCGATTACCACCCTCCACCATCTGCGTGTTCTCTGATACCATCGTCTCTTTCGCACTTTCATTTCCTACCTAGGTATCTAACCCGACGCCTCGGTGTGCCTCGAGCAATTCACCTCCGGGCATCAACAATCTCAATCAATCCCTCTACCGCTCCCGTCCTCCACCTCTCCAACACAGTGGGTTTATTGCGTTATCATCAATACCTCTTTGCGATTCGACATCGGTGACCGTCGCTACTCGTCCTGGGCCCCATGCAGATGTAAATCGCCGTCCTGAAGCTGTCTGGCGCGGCCGACCACCGTCATGCAGCAACAACAGCAGCAGCTAGCCCTCGAGACCCTCGACACCATCACCAGGGATCTCAAGTCCAGGTGAGTTTCTATGCTGCTGTTCCCCCTCGCCTCTTCTACCATCCACAGAGACCATCCTTAAGACAGACGCATTGCTGACCGGTTTACTAACTGAGTGCTTTACCGCCTGGCAGGGCTGGCGATGATATACGCAAACGGGCTGCGGCCCAGCTGAGGGACCTGGTGACCGTCTGTCATAGAGGTATGTTGAGTATTTCGTTCAATCGGGCACGGGCATTTATTGGGTTCTGCTGTTGGGAAGAATTCGTCGCCATCGTCGTCGCCATTGCCATCCCTATTTGTCGTCTCGTCGTCGCTGATCTGAAACGTGCCTCTAGACTTCCAGCCCGACAATTTCCTGTTATTCTACAACTCAGTTAACAATAAGATTACGAACTTGATGCTCCATGGCAACGACTCCTGCGATCGATTAGGTGGTGTATATGCCCTCGATGCCCTTGTCGACTTTGATGGTGTCGATGTCACGGTCAAGTACACCCGGTTTACGACGAACATCAAGACGATATTGCGAGGCAAAGACATCGTGCCTATGCAACCGGCGGCCATAGCCTTAGGAAAACTATGCAGACCCGGCGGATCCCTTATTTCGGAGCTTGTCGAGTCTGAAGTTAAAACTGCCCTAGAATGGCTTCAATCGGACCGGATCGAGGAGAAAAGATACAGCGCTGTCCTTGTTCTCCGTGAGCTGGCCCGGAACGCACCGACTCTCATGTATGCCTATGTTGGCCTCATTTTCGATCTCATATGGGTCGGCCTACGAGACCCACGAAACCTCATCCGACTCACCTCGGGGGAGACGGTATGTGCCTGTTTCCAGATCATAAGAGAGCGAGACCAAGAAATGAAGCAGACCTGGATGAGTAAGATGTATGCGGAGACTTTGATGGGCCTTAAAGTGAACACGATCGAAAGCCTTCATGCTTCTTTGCTGGTGCTCAGAGAACTCTTGGAACAGGGTGGCATGTTCATGCAGGATCACTACCAAGAGGCATGCGATATCGTATTTCGGCACAAGGATCATCGTGACGCGACTGTTCGGAAAACGGTCGTCACCCTTATCCCAGATCTGGCCAATTATTCTCCAGCCGATTTTGCTCATTCCTATCTCCACAAATTCATGCTTTTCCTGTCTAGCATGCTGAAGAAAGAGAAGGAGAGAAATGATGCGTTCCTGGCCATTGGAAACATTGCAAACTCGGTCAAGAGTGCAATTGCACCGTACTTGGATGGGGTACTGATTCATGTGCGGGAAGGTCTCAGTCTTCAGTCTCGCAAACGGGGCTCCGTGGACCCCGTCTTCGACTGTATCAGTCGACTAGCCGTCGCCGTGGGCCAGACTTTGACCAAATACATGGAGGCGCTTCTGGATCCCATCTTTGCCTGCGAGTTGAATCCTAAACTTACGCAGGCCCTTGTCGATATGGCATTCTACATCCCTCCGGTCAAGGCCACCATCCAGCAACGACTGCTGGATATGCTGAGCAAGGTTTTGTGCGGTGAGACTTTCAAACCCCTGGGTGCTCCCACTCACAACACCTTGGCTTCGGTACCCATTATTCCCAAGGACGCTAAGGATCCCCAGGTATATGAACATCGCAAAGCGGAAATCAAGCTGGCCTTGAATACGCTGGGAAGTTTCGACTTTTCAGGTCATGTCTTGAACGAGTTCGTTCGCGATGTCGCTGTCAAGTACGTTGAGGATGACGATCCGGAAATCAGAGAAGCAGCTGCGCTCACCTGCTGCCAATTATACGTTCGGGATCCGATCGTCAACCAAACGAGTCGCCATGCTCTCCAAGTTGTTGGCGATGTCATCGGAAAGCTGCTGACAGTCGGCGTCGCCGACCCTCAACCCAACATCCGACGAACCGTTCTGGCAGCGTTAGATGAACGATTTGACCCTCATCTAGCCAAGGCGGATAACATAAGGACACTGTTCTTCGCCCTAAACGACGAGGTGTTTAGCATTCGGGAAGTAACTATAGCCATTATAGGGCGCTTGGCTCGAACCAATCCCGCTTACGTTATACCCTCACTGAGAAAGACTCTCATCCAGATGCTTACGCAGCTAGAATTCTCAGAGGGAGCACGGAACAAGGAAGAGAGTGCCAAGTTACTCAGCCTTCTGGTGCAGAATGCTCAGGGGCTCGTCAAACCATATGTCGACCCTATGATTTCTGTGCTTCTTCCTAAAGCCAATGAGCCGAACCCATCTGTTGCCGCTACTATTCTGAAAGCCATTGGCGAGCTGGCAACGGTTGGTGGCGAAGATATGCTACCCTATAAAGACAAGTTGATGCCAATTATTATCGATGCTTTACAGGACCAGAGCTCCATTGTGAAGCGCGAGGCCGCCCTGCATACGCTGGGCCAACTTGCCAGCAATTCGGGTTACGTTATAGACCCGTATCTTGAGTATCCCCAACTTCTGGAATTGTTACAAAACATTATTCGAGCTGAACCTCAGCGTGGACCTTTGCGCCAGGAAACTATAAAGTTGATGGGTATCCTGGGCGCTTTGGACCCTTACAGGCATCAGGTATGGAGCCCCTTTTTCTTGCTATTACTACATCCATCCGGGCGACCGCCTTAGCAAATCGGAACCTGTTGTCTTGTTTGCCACGGGCCTAGCCTTACTTTATTTTGCGAATTTATGAAAAGTGGCTAACAATGAGAAACAACAGCAAGTAGAAGAGCGGACTCCCGACACTAAGAGGAGCGTGGAGACCAACCGCACGACCGATATCTCACTGATGATGACGGGGCTTACGCCGTCCAACAAGGAATACTACCCCACCGTGGTCATCAACGCCTTGCTGAATATATTGAAAGACCAGTCTTTAGCTCAGCATCACGCCGCAGTCATCGAGGCCATAATGAACATCTTTCGAACATTAGGCCTAGAATGTGTCTCATTCCTTGATCGCATTATCCCTGCTTTCCTGCTGGTTATCAGAAGCTCGACGCAGAACCGTCTGGAATCTTACTTTAATCAGCTGGCCACGTTGGTTAGCATCGTGCGACAACACATACGAACATACCTGCCGTCGATTGTCGAGATACTCCAGGAGTACTGGGACAACTCCACATCCCTCCAAAGCACAATATTATCGTTGGTCGAGGCGATTTCGAGATCGTTAGAAGGAGAGTTCAAGATATACTTGGCCGGACTTTTACCCATGATGCTCGGCATCTTAGAGAAGGATTCGACTACCAAGAGAATTCCTTCAGAAAAAGTCTTGCATGCGCTGCTAGTCTTTGGATCTAGCGCCGAAGAGTATATGCACTTGATCATTCCTTTTATTGTACGGACGTTCGAGAAGCAAGGCCAGCCTACATTTCTAAGGAAATCTGCCATCGAGACAATTGGCAAGATCTCCCGCACGGTGAACTTGAATGATTACGCCTCAAAGATCATTCACCCATTGGCGAGAATTCTCGCTAGTGGTGAAATTTCCTTGAGGGTGGCAGCTCTAGATACGCTATGCGCTCTGATCCAGCAAATGGGCAAAGACTACCTTCATTTCGCTAGCACCGTCAACAAGGTACTCCAAAGTCGCCCAATACAGCATCAGAACTATGATCTTCTGGTATCCAAGTTACAGAAGGGGGAAGTATTGCCCCAGGACTTGAGTTCAGAAGGACGGTTCAACGATCAACCCGACGAGCCCACCTTTGCCGAGCTTGGGAACAAGAAGCTCGAGATGAATGCAATCCATCTCAAGGCTGCCTGGGATACGAGAGGTAAATCGACCAAAGAGGACTGGCAAGAATGGCTCAGAAGGCTTAGCACTACGCTATTGACTGAATCCCCGAACCATGCACTACGCGCTTGCGCTATCCTCGCCAGTGTGTATCTCCCCCTCGCAAGAGAACTGTTCAACTCCGCATTTGTATCATGCTGGAGCGAATTGTATGAACAGTTCCAAGAGGAGCTGATTCAGAACATTGAAAATGCCATTCGATCCGAGAATGTCCCTCCAGAACTGCTTGGACTTCTTCTTAATTTGGCAGAGTTCATGGAACACGACGATAAGGCTCTACCCATCGATATTAGGATTCTGGGTCGAGAAGCGGCTCGATGCCATGCATATGCCAAAGCTCTCCATTATAAAGAACTAGAGTTCTTACAAGATCAAAGCGGCCCTGCTGTGGAGGCGTTGATCGTGATAAACAACCAACTTCAGCAGTATGACGCAGCTATTGGCATCCTGCGCAAGGCCCAATTGTATAAGGATGGCATCCAACTGAGAGAAACATGGTTCGAGAAGTTGGAGAGGTGGGAGGAGGCTCTAGCCTTCTACAACAGGAGAGAACGCGAGATTCCAGAGGATCAGGCTGTGCCAATTGACATCGTCATGGGAAAGATGCGATGTTACCATGCTCTGACGGAATGGGAGGCGTTGGCTACTTTAGCTGGCAATACATGGGCCAACTCAGCGCCGGATGTTCAGCGGCGTATTGCTCCTCTGGCAACTGCTGCTGCGTGGAGTCTAGGAAAATGGGATGCTATGGAGATCTACTTGTCCTCAATGAGGCGGAACTCTCCAGATCGCTCATTTTTCGGTGCCATTCTCGCTCTTCATCGCAATCAGTTCCGCGAAGCAAAAACAAACATCCAACAAGCACGCGAAGGGCTCGATACGGAACTCAGCGCCCTTGTGCGCGAGTCATACAACCGTGCTTACCAAGTCGTCGTACGTGTGCAGATGCTTGCGGAGCTTGAGGAGCTCATTGTGTATAAGCAAGCGGACGAAAAGAAGAAGGCGACCATGAGACGTACGTGGGAAATACGTCTCAAGGGATGTCAAAGGAACGTGGAGGTGTGGCAGCGCATGCTCCGACTTCGCGCCCTTGTCATCACACCAGGGGAGAACATGCACATGTGGATCAAGTTTGCCAACCTCTGCAGGAAGTCTGGACGCATGGGCCTTGCTGAGAAGTCCCTAAAACAACTCGTCGGCACTGACCATCCTCTTGAAACTATTATTCCATATTGGGGTCCCCCCGGCCAACCTCAGTCAGCCTCGGCAAGGCGGGTACCATCTCAGGTTGTGTACGCCGTCCTGAAGTACTATTGGGAGTATGGACAACAGCCGCACATGCGTCAGACCGATCACTCAGAAAGAACGCTCTTCTGCCTACGAAAATTCACTGCCGACACGGTTCAGCGCCTCGAACTTGCTCGAGCCTCTATGCAATCTGTTCCTAATGGGATCGACGCCAGTGAATACACATTCCACAATGGCGTTGAGCCGGGTACGCCTCATTTGAGGACCCAGAAAGAATTTCATGATCAAACGGTTCTTTTGGCGAAATGCTTCTTGAGACAAGGAGAGTGGCAAGTGGTGTTGAACAAGAGTAATTGGCAGCACCAAAGTGTCCAGGACATCTTGGGCTCTTACTCGAAAGCTACCCAGTATAATCCCAAGTGGTATAAGGCTTGGCATGCCTGGGCTTTGGCAAACTTCGAGATCGTGCAGACACTCACTTCTCCGAGCGATAGGAACGCTCCGAGACCAGATCCAGCGTTGGTCATCAGCCACGTCGTGCCGGCTGTGACAGGCTTCTTCAAGTCGATCGCACTATCCTCGGGTAGTTCGTTACAGGACACCCTTCGTCTCCTCACCCTCTGGTTTGCGCATGGTAGCAGTAGCGAGGTCACGGCGGCTGTCACCCAGGGCCTTGGTACTGTCAGCGTTGATACATGGCTAGAGGTGATTCCACAGCTGATTGCGCGCATCAATCAACCAAATGCCAACGTACGACAGTCTATTCATAACTTGCTTGCTGACGTGGGTCGCAACCATCCTCAGGCCTTGGTATATCCTCTCACGGTGGCCATGAAGTCGGCGCAGAACACGAGAAGATCAAAATCTGCGGCACTCATCATGGATTCCATGAGAGCCCATAGTGCCAAGCTCGTCGAACAGGCCGATGTCGTTAGTCACGAACTTATCCGCGTAGCCGTTCTATGGCACGAGCAGTGGCACGAAGGCATAGAGGAGGCATCTCGACTCTGGTTCAGCGATCATAACCACGAGGGCATGCTTGCCACCCTTGCGCCGCTCCACGAGCAACTCGAAAAGGGTCCCGAGACGTTGCGTGAAATTAGTTTCGCCCAGACGTTCGGGCGGGATCTGACAGAGGCTCGAGAATGGTGTCGTCAATATGAGCAGAGCCATGATATCCAAGACATTAACAATGCTTGGGATTTGTATTACCAGGTCATCCATCGTATAGGCCGACAACTTCCACAGATGACCTCGGTGGAGCTCACATACTGCTCTCCCAAGCTTCTTAATGCGAAGAATCTAGATCTCGCCGTGCCAGGTACGTATCGCAGTGGCGCGCCGATAGTGCGGATCATGTCATTCGAAACGACCCTGAGCGTGATCAACTCGAAACAACGCCCTCGGAAACTCATTACAACAGGAAGCGATGGCAAACAGTATGCATTCCTTTTGAAGGGGCACGAGGATATCCGCCAAGATGAACGTGTGATGCAGCTCTTCGGATTGTGCAATACCCTATTGGCCAATGACTCAGAATGCTACAAGAGACACCTCGGCATCCAACGATATCCAGCCATCCCGCTCAGTCAGAACTCTGGTCTGCTCGGATGGGTGCCAAATAGTGATACACTTCACGTCCTGATCAGAGAGTATCGTGAGAGTCGGAAGATCCTCTTCAACATCGAGCAGCGTATCATGTTGCAGATGGCACCTGATTATGACAATCTCACACTCATGCAGAAAGTTGAAGTGTTTGGCTATGCCCTGGACAATACGACAGGTCAAGACCTGTATCGCGTTCTCTGGTTGAAGAGCAAGAGCTCCGAAGCGTGGTTAGAACGGCGTACCAACTACACTCGCAGTCTCGGCGTCATGAGTATGGTTGGCTACATCCTGGGTCTAGGCGACCGACACCCGAGCAATCTTATGCTAGACCGGATCACAGGCAAGATCATCCATATCGACTTCGGTGATTGCTTCGAAGTTGCCATGAAGCGTGAGAAGTACCCCGAGAGAGTACCATTCCGTCTCACGCGTATGATTACGTATGCGATGGAAGTATCCAACATCGAAGGAAGCTTCCGTATCACTTGTGAACATGTCATGCGCGTACTCCGTGAGAATAAGGAAAGCGTAATGGCGGTCTTGGAGGCTGTAAGTCGAATCTACTGCTATCATCCGTTGGAATGTCTGATCGATACTAACTACCCGTTCTCTCCTCTAGTTCATTCACGACCCTCTTCTAACCTGGGGTTTGACTAACGCGGCTTTGGCTAACGGCCCCGACATCGATCCGGGACGGGAGGCGGCCCTTGGGGCAGGTACACAGCGTGTGCGCCGATCCAGTATCCTCGATTCGGACCATCCGCCGTCGGAACTGCTCGCTGCACAGCAGGGTGTCGAGCCAATGCACCATGGCGTGCTTCCGGGCATGCGCAGCCGCGCACGTACTAATTCCAGCCTCTTGAATGGTTCATCACAGCTGGATGGCGAGCTCACGGAGATACAGAATGCCCGTGCCGTTGAAGTGCTGGATCGGGTGAACCAGAAATTAACAGGACGAGACTTCAAACCCAACGAAGAGTTAGAAGTGGTCCAACAAGTGAACAAGCTGATCATGGAGGCCACGAAGCTGGAGAATCTCTGTCAGCACTATATTGGTTGGTGCTCGTTCTGGTGATTTTTCCGCCCGGTGGCTTGTATGAAAGGGGGTGTCAGAGGTACGGGGAAGGCAGGGAGAGTGGCTGATCAAATATGCAAAGGATGAGCCACATATAGCAAGGGGCTCAAGCCGATTGTTTGGTTGCTTCAAAGCGTAGGCAGGTTGTGCTGGATTTGAAGAGATGACGGGATCGGATATGGAGGTGGGAATGGTTTGCGTTAATGTTCCGTTTCTTGTTTTCACATGGGGAAGGGCGTTCAGTCGGTCATGGGAGGGATCATGCCATCGCTCAAGCGGGTTTCTAGGATGTCCTGTGGCGCGAATTGCAGCATTTTCCGTGACGTTGTGTTATGGGACGGTTTTAGAGAGGGATAGCATAGAACCAGCTGCGATAGATTCCATTTGTACGTGTGGCGATGACGTTCCCGCTTGGCCCTCGCTTGCAGCACGGATGACAATTGCTACGCAGTTGTATCTTTAAAATCCTGTATTCTACTACTATGACTTGTGTTTGATGGTTCAAGGTGATCTAGTCGGGGATGCTGCATGCTTGACGTGCTTCTGGCTATGCTTTCAGTTTGGTCAAACTGGCAAATATATTCCGGTGTTCCTCGACGATGCTAATGGCATTTACAAGCTGATCAGAAAAATAAGGGGTGGTTCGTTTCCATCTATCCGTGTGGTTGCTATTTACCAACCTGCCTTGCAATTTGAAAACAACAATTAGGCGTTAACACGCAGTAGAATTAGGTATTAATTCGCAGGATGCTTAAGGTTTCTACCGTCAAAGAGGATCGGCAACCTGCATCACCCTCGCATCCATGCCCGTGTAGCAGCAGAAACCGACCGGTTGGGCCTGGCCCGGATCGTCGGGACGATACGAGCGGCCGGAGAAAACAAGCATCGGCGTTAACTTCAACTAGTGCAATTTAGGTATTGATTGTTTACAGTCTTCCTTCATCTTACACGAATAAGGATTTCGTAAATTCAGCATCATGTTGAGTACAGAAACAATCGGTGGAATGGTGAAAACAGCGGCGGATTCGTCTTTCTTCTCCTTCTTTCTCCGTTGATGGTACTAGGCCACCACCGTCCACATTTCGATTTTCTCCCAATAATGTCTCATCCTTGCCTATATGACTCGCTGCGGATCTTTGTTGTTCAAGCAAGCTTACGTAGAATATACGTATCCAATAATACATTTCTTTCCACGAACAGATCATCGTAGATTGTGTAAAGAGCAGTCTTCACATGCAATCTTCTCGCTGCCAATAGGGGGTCAACATTCCTCACTGAGTCCCAGTGTTTCAACAGCACCACATACAACCCTGACAGACAACAGACGCCGCCAGCTGCGGCCGACCGCCCAATCCGAGATCCCCAGGCCCCCGCGGTACGTATCAAAGTGTATGGCGGATAGCCAGCACGCGCAGAAGAGAATTG
Source organism: Xylariaceae sp. X3-2 (assembly GCA_028637685.1). Lineage (NCBI taxonomy): Eukaryota > Fungi > Ascomycota > Sordariomycetes > Xylariales > Xylariaceae > Xylariaceae sp. X3-2. The sequence goes on from JAJFDI010000077.1 coordinate 33,984, forward strand.
CTGCTGCTCCATACAAAAGTTACGGTGAGTAAGCCGGGTGTGACCTCACTCATCCACCTCTGCGTCTTCGCTCGCTCCCGCCTGGGCCCGCCGTCTTAATTCCGACTGCCCGTCTTTATTTATTTATTCTTTAATCCCACATCTTTTTCTTTCACCACCATCTTCAAGTTCTTTTCACATTCTTATTATCTCTTCTTTTCTTGCCTCTACGCTACTAATTATCCATTTTCTCTTCGTCGTCGGCTTGTGTTGGCCCATAATCGTGACGCCATGAGTTCGTACCTTCTGCACAAGCTCTCCGCGTCGTGGGAGAAGCAGCGCGTGTTAATGGTAAAACACCACGAAGATGAGTGTGCCGACTTCAAGCGTGAGAGAGATGCCCGGAGGAAGACGGTCATAGAAAAGGCACAGCGCCAGCTGGAGAGCCTGCACAACACCGTCGCTCCCGGTGTTTATGAAGAGCGGGCGGACAAGGTGCGCCGAGAACGTGATGACGAAATCGCCGCCATCCAGAAGGAGTACGGCGAGGGTCTCCGTGCTATCAAGGAGATCCAGCGAAAGGAGAAGTTGAATCACGATGCAGCCTATCATGATGCTATTGCCGCGAGATCTGCTAGAGCCGGGACTTGGCCCTCTTCTGCTGCTGCCTCTGCCCCTTCGGCGCCAGCTCCTGCGACGTCTGCCCCTGTGACGTCTGCCCCTACAACGCCTGCATCTGCGACATCTTCATCTGCGATGCCTACTCCTAAGCAGTCTACTCTTCCAGATGCCCAGACTGTACATACTCCTGTAAAACCCACGAGTGCCCAGGTGTCTCCGCGTAGCACCGCCCGACTCCCTCGTGAGGACGTGATTATTCCTAATAGACACAGCAATATTACGAGACCTCGCGTTCCGGCGGCCAACACGGCTTCTCCCGTCAAGCAGCCTCTGCGCGTCGACACATCGGTTAGTCACCTACCGACGCCCACTTCTACTGAATCTGCATTCAACAGAGTAGAGGTCTCGAGAACCGTCACCTTTGACGAAGTGTATAAGAATGGTGAAGCTTTACAGTATGAACTCCGTAGTCGTTTCGGTTTGCTTCCTCATTCCCGAATGATGAAAACACGTCTGGCACTTTCTGATACTCACTGTTTTATAGCAAAGACACAATCATTGAATTCCCGGAGAACAGTGGTGATTGGTTTATTGTCATGTGCAAGGAGCACGACGTGAGATTTACGCAGCGGCCCCTGTTGGGAGCCACGTTGCATCTGAACAGCAAATTACACGGCTATAAGATAACCAAGGGTGAACGCGCCGAGACGGTCAAGCTACTGGGCTATCGCGTGCTCAACTGTACCCGAGAACTTGCCGAAATGAACAATGCCGTGGTGCAGAGAGCTTACGCCGAAGGTTACATCCCCATGGGAAATAGGAGGCCTCCAGTAAGTCTGTCTCGACCCGACCCGAGGATCGGGAAGCGATGCAATGCAAGTACGAGAGAACTAAAAAGAAACCCGCAGGAGTATTCCTTGCCGACGGCCGAAGTGCCCCGCAAGAAACGTAAATACACAAGACGTGCGACTTTGGTCAATGCAAATGACGGCGCAGCAGATAAAGGTCTCCGTACGATCAAGCGGCAGCCGACGAAGAAACTAATGATTACGAATCCGAAGCCCTTTCATGTTTATTACTGCTATTGGCAGCCAGAAAGGAGCATGTACCCCGTTGTGATTCTCGGCTGGAATGACCTCACTCCGGGTGGCATTGATCATCCCAGTCTTGCTACCACGGGCCTTCTTGACAATACGACGGCCACCCCACCAAAATGCTACCTTTACCAGGCCACCAACGATGGGGTCTATTCCGGCATTGTGGGCTGGGCACCCGGATACGAGGATGGCGGCCGTAAAGTTCGCTGGAGAAAATTCCCTGTTATGTTCTTGTAAGTGTTTCCCGAAAGACCCCTTTTCTCATTTACAACGACGAAAACGAAGACTGACATTGGCTACTTTAGTGATAAGGAGCAAAGCTTTAGCTGGGTTTCGGCTAGAACCTTGAGCAACTTTCCCCTGTTTAAAACGGAAGCTCCAAAAAGGCCGAATCACCCCTTTAACGTGGCGCGGCAATGGATCGCCAAGCAAGCCGGGTTCTCGACATGGGAGCAGTTTGCAAAGGATCGAAAACCACAGAACAAAGGTAAGTTTATTATGTTAGTTCATAGTTAATAACAGTCATCAGATGGCTGACTTTGATCATTTGGAGTTGCAGAAATGAGCAGTCCTGTTCTCCCGCTGTCACAAGATATTGCACCGGACGAGGCCCTAAACAACGTTGGCTCGGATGTGGACAAGCCCGACCATGACTCAGATGCAGAAGATTCTGTGGCAAGCTCGGATTCCCATGTTACGGAAAGAGAGCTGCAGGCGGTGCTGGAAAGGGCTGGGGCCGATGACAGCGATTACGATGATTCTCCTGAATCAGACGACTCTCCGACGGACGAATCTGCGCTCTGGTTTAAGAATACCGAAGAAGGCAGTAGCCGGCCATGGGCATTCTACAGTCTACGGAATATGGATAAGGATAATAAAGTCAAACGAGAGAGATCCTCTCCTAGTCCCACGAGGGGTGTTTCCGATGAAGCATCGTCTCGTAAGGGCTCCTTGATTAAGGTCGACAAAACGGCTGCGGAGCATAGCGACGCCACTCGCCCAACCAGTGCTGCATTGCCAGTAAAGAAGGCGCAAACACAAAGTCCCAAATCGGCTCTGGCAGTACAATCTACAAAGGATTCGGGCATTGTCAGGGCGTCGTCCTCTACCGTGGAGCTGCCAACTTCTAAGATTTCCTCCGCAGGGGAGAAGCGGGCGAGATCTGAGGGTGAAGCCGATGAGGTGTTCACGTCAAGCCAGGAGTTGGTAAAGAGACCTAGAATCGATGCGGACGATAAATCAAGTATAACGGTGGCCGTGCCCCCGGTGCGGAAACCGATCTCTGGCATCAAGTCTAGCTTCAAGCCCAAACAACCTCTAGAACCGGCAGGGTTTGAGGTAATAACTTACGAGAAGCAGTCTGTCTCCTGGTCTAGTGACGATGGAATAGCTTGTGCCAAGCTCTACTACGGAGAAAACGATGCGACATTGGGTACGGTCGAGGGTCCCGTGGATATCTTCATCGATCCAGCGACCATAGAGGGATTTAAGCGTGAGGATATCCCGGGCGCGAAGGGCAACAATGTTATGATTCTGCTGGACAAAGGCCCAGGCAATATCAAGACGCGGCTGGTTTTTGACCGTACGAGAGGCAGCAAAGCGGAGATCGGGAAGATCCAGATACGAAGCTTCATTCGATGGCTTCGGACGGTCAGCCCTGGCATGCGATTTCTGAATTGAGAGGAGCACACAGGGGGAATTAGGCGTACAAACAAAGCATGCTCTACGTTTCGTTATGAATGGTGTATACTGGACGGTGGTACATACGTCGGGATTATAGACCGGCGGTTAGGCTTGCTTGAGGGTGGCTATCCTGCTTCCAATCCTTTGCATAAGGGCTTTCTACTTGACGATCACACTCACGGTTCAGCTTAACTCAACGGTCAGGTTTAAGGCTTCAGGGGCTGCGGATAGAAAGCACCCAAGGAAAAATTGAATGGATGATGAACATAAGTTGAATGGAAGAGTTACATAGTAATACAAAGGTTCTCTCTGGCTATGAGCTGAAGACGCCTTAGATAGGTAGTACGCCCCCGACTGGCTTTGTTGCCCCTGAGAATGAGAAGATAGAGCTACAAAACTCATAAAAACTTATCGGAACCACTCTGTAGTGATTCCAGAGATCTATCAATGGATGAGTTATGACGTAAAATATACGAAAGTGACTACTAGGTAGTAGCCTAGGCATTTCTTCTTTCAACTCGCACAACAATGCGGGATATTATTAAAGCATGAATTATTCCTTAACTAGTAGGCAAAGCATTCCCTTCGGTTGTCTTTTGATGACATGTGAAAGTGCCAAGAATACCCGTCGCGTACAGGTAAGACGGGCTACACGTGTACAGCAATTCGAATTCGTGTTTTTCTAGTCTATTTATTAGGGCCGTCTTCCCCGCGTTTTTGAGCGACACTAATGGGTTAATTGGGACTTGAATTTGTTACCAACTTCCGCTACGGATGGAATCCTTCAACATACCGACCGACTTAAGTGTTTAATATCTTGTCGCGTCGTGTTAGACAAGACATTGCATGGTAAGTCAGTTGACAGTGAGAAGGATCAATTGTGTTTACAGCTTTCTATACAGATATCTGCCAATTACAGACTCTAACTGTCTAAGTAGTTTCCGTTTCGTACGGTTACGAACTGCGGATCTCGTTGGCAAAGAATGTGCATGGAGAACCGTCTCAACTTCTCGGTTTACCGTTTTCGACACGAGTACGAATTCCAGCTGCCTCGGCTCTTCTCTACCTACCGACGCACTCACGCCTACCGCGCCTAATCGCTCCTAGAGCCGTCACTAACCGCTGCCCGTCTGCAGCATATGCTGTCATCGCCTGCACGCTCAACCAGTCAAGACCGTCTCCAACTCATCAGCAGTCTTCCTTCCCGCTTGGATTTGATTTAATCCGTAAGGGAAACCGTAAACCGTAATACTTCTAGGTATCACGTATCAACCGTTGTCCCCATCAGCCCTTCGATGGCTGCTTTTGTAAGTCGCATGCATGCCCTTTTTCCTTATCTGCCCATCTCCTGTGCATTATCTCTCTTTCCCCTTCCGTTCGTCTTCCCATTCGCTTCCCTTCGTCATCTCCAATCGTAATCGTGTGTTTTCTCCAACTTGTCTATTTGAGAGGCGAGCATCCAGATCCGGTCGTCAACAATCACCAATCAGTCTGGGATCCCTGCTCGCCTCGATTCTCCGCGACTCCTCACGAGCTTCGCCATTCATCTCTCATTCCCTTCATTCTGTTCCTCTTCCTTCACCATCATCAGTTCTCTCGCGAGTCACCATCAAGTCCCGTCGAGCTGACATGTAACCTCCCTTCCTTCGTTGCGCATCTTAGGATATACCCTGGATGACGCACATGTCGACCCCCAAGTCTTCGCCTCGCGACGACGACGGTGTCGCCAATCATGCCGTGTCCGACTTCGCTGCGTCCTACGCGCCCCCGACCTATGCCGCCTTCTCGCCTGCGAATCTGTCGTCGTCCGCTGCGGCTGCGGCCGCCAAGCGCACTTCCACGATCCTCGTCCATCAGAAGTCGCCGTTGCTTCTGGCCACGCCGCCCCAGGTCACCCGCGCTCTCGCCTACAGCCATCCCTTCCTGCTTCCCTTGAACAAGCTCGTCGGTCTTCTGAGCTGGACAACCGGCGATCCATGGGAAAGCTTCCTATTACTCGTCGTCTTCTGGGCCGTCGTGCAGTATGGCGACTATCTCATACGTTTCATGGGCCCCATCGTGGCGGTCATCGGCATCATGGCCGGCATGTACGCTCGCCGGTATAGCCCTCTCTCGAGCAGCGGCTGGACGGAACATCCCAGTCTGGCAAACGCAGCCAAGGACAAGAAGAGAGGCACGCATGTCGGATCTGCTTCCACAAGCAGTCAAGCCAGCGTAAGCCATCAGAGGAACGCCAGTGAGATGACCAGTACGCGACATCAGAAGACTCTGGACGAGATCGTCGACACCCTGAAAGTGTTCATCTCCCGGTGTAACATCCTTCTAGAGCCCCTGCTGAGGATGACGGATTTCCTGTCTACGCAACGAACCGCCACCAGCGCAACGACTCGGCCCGCGCTCACCACTCTTTTCGTCCGTATCCTCGCTGTTACTCCCGTTTGGATTCTCTTGACTTTGCCGCCGCTTCGCATCATCACTACTAAGAGAGTCGTCCTTGTCTTTGGCACATTGGTGTTTAGCTGGCACTCCAAGGTCTGTAGGGTGACGCGAACGCTGCTGTGGAGAAGCGCGACGGTGCGGAAGTTGGCACGATGGGTAACTGGTTTGGAGTTTCAGACTCCTGTGAAAGAGCAACCAAAACAAAAAGACAAAGAGAACGGCCTGGCTGCCGGTAATGCCTCACTATTCAAACAAGCCGATGGGGCAGTTAAGAGGTCGACCTCCGCTCTTACCGAGGCTCTTAAACGCAGTCAACTAGGTGGCAACGAATCCGGAGTTCGCTTCACTTTTATTTTGTACGAGAATCAAAGACGATGGTTGGGCCTGGGGTGGACGAATAGCCTGTTTGCTTACGAGCGCGCGGCCTGGACCGATGAGCAGAATAATCCAGTTCCATCCAAAGAGGAGTTTGAGTTGCCTGAGGTTGAAGATGGTCGCGCGAAGTGGCAGTGGGTCGAAGGCAGGAAATGGCGCGTCGACGGTTTGCCTGAGATGGACGATGCGGACTACGATTCGGACGCCGGGAAGATGGGTTGGATCTTTTACGATAACAAGGTAAGGCTTCGGTGGACTTTGTGCAGCTTTCTTTATATATATACTGACCCCTTTTTCACTATAGTGGCAAAATGGTCGTAGAGGTCTCGATGGCTGGAATCGCTGGACGAGAAGGCGGAAGTGGTATCGCGATGCGGAACTGATAGAAGTTCCGGAAGAAGATCTTCAGCGACAAACACAACATACGAAGCCGTCGAGTACTGATAACGCCGAAACGAGCGCAGCGTCAGCGTCCACATCAACCCACGACACGAACTCGGAGGATAAAGTCCCGGGCGAAGAAGATACCGTCTCGACGCTCAGTACCTCGTCCAAATCGGCTAGGTTCAGATTATCCGGCTCCGCGCATCGTCGACGCACGCCGGGCGGGACACCGCGGCATAGGAGGACGAGTGAGACGGCTAGTTTGCGATCGAATGATGATGAGAGCCCGTTGCCGCCTTCGTTGCAGCTTGATATTCAGGGCCGTATTAGGGATCAGGGACAGTGGGGAATTGGGGATGATGCCCAGATGGGGCTTGAATAACTCCTTTTTGATTTGTGCTTTGAGGGGATTGCATTACAGGCGTCGGTAGATACCAATTCGGTTTGCTGTGTTTTGCTTTTGATTTGTATGTTTGCTTGGGAGTTGTGGATTGCTGGTAGCTGATTGAGGTGTAATTGATATTTCAAGTTTATGCGGATGTCCTCTTGATGTGAATCTGTGAGTCTTCGGGTATGATGAATCCCTTGCTTTAAACAGTATCTACGGTGTAAGACGTGAAATTCTCATATATACAAGAGTGCCCACTCAACATTCTCCTACTCATCCCACTCATAGTCATAAACTCTCATTTACAGCGAAGAAATGCTTCACACTCAATCCTCGTCGCCATCGTCCTCCTCATCCATCTGCGTTCGATGGGGCTGTTTCCGGAATAGCGCATCCATGTCTTCGAGGGGTAGACCCTTGGTTTCGGGGTAGAATATCAGGATTATCTGTTCTCATCGTTAGCGATTCTTTCGTATTTCATAAAATTTTCAGGGTGAGAGGTGAGAGTAAGTACAGGAGAGTATGATGTGACATGAAGGTGAGACGTGAGTGAGCATGACGGTGAGTGTGAGAGATGGCAGTGAGACGTGACCGTGAGAGAGCTATGAAACAGCCATTTGAGAGCGATAAGAGGTTATGAGATAGAAAGGTGAGAACGTACAGGTATACATGCCAAATTCACCCCCATAAAGAAGAAATAGATTCTTGACCCCAGAGCCTCGATGCCGACGGGCCAGATCTGCGAGGCGGCGACGGAGCCGATGGATGCGCCGGAGGCGGAGAGGTTGAGGCCGAGGGCGCGGAGGGCGGTTGGGAAGATCTGTTTTTCTTGGTTAGATTTTATTTCATCTTTGTTATTTTTTGATTTTCTTGGGAATTTGGTATGAGTGAGTGGATGTGTGTGTGGTCACTGGAGGGTCGACGAGGATTAAGGGGGAGATGTGGAAGAGGAATACCTCAGACCCATAAACCCACGCTGCCGGTCCAAAACCCATGCTATACCCCAACGCGTAGACGAAGATGAAGACGACGCAGGTGATGTCTGCGGTGCGGGATGTGTTGTTTGGGTAGAGTTGGCCTAGGAGGCCGTTTATCTGTTCTCTTAATCAGCGGACAAGATAGATTGAGCGGGGGCATGAATGGAAGGGTTTGTGAGTGGAAGGGAAGGAAATATGGGAAATATGGCAAGGGGAAAAGAGGAAAAGGAGTAAAAGGAAAAGAGAAAGGGAAAGACTTACGAATAACGCAGTAGCCATCACGAGCGTCCCCGAGACGAGCGTGATTCTTCGTCCGAGGCGGTCTATGAGGAGCATTTCGAGTATCGTCATGCTGATTTTTATCGTCGCCTTCAATTCACCATTAGCATTTGGATCTCAATGGTGAGAGTAAGCGTACCTCAATACCTCCCGCCATCAACGCCACGCGCGTGGATAGACCCAGTTTCTCGAGGAGGGTGGGGAGGTAGTAGTTCATGGCCGTGGCGCCGCACTTTGACATCTTGTCAGCACTTCCATCTCCTATCTCCCATGGCCCATGTGCCATCTTTCATTTCCCGTGTATTTCTTCGATCAGAATAAGGGGTAAACTCACCATCTGCGCCATAAACTGCAGCAGCGACGCCCTCCAAAGCCGTCCAAACAGATTCGGATCCCGGAATAAAACAAGTCGACTGGTGCCCCGAATCCTGTACTCATCTACGTCGTCTCGGATGCGCGAGAGCTCGAGGTGGATCTGTTCGTTTGTGAAGCTGTCTTCGCGCAGCCAGTAGAGGGAGCGCAGGGCTAGTTCGTGGTGGGTGTTTTCGATTAGCCAGCGGGGACTGTGGTTTGTCAATAAGGATATTGATACTGATGATGTGAGAATAGGAGCTAACTTACGTCTCAGGCAAAAACGGCAAGCCGATAGCGAATATGAGACTCGGGACGAGATTAACGGCAAGTGAGAAGCGCCATGATATGTACTCGCCGTAGTATGACGAGGCGCTCCAGAACGTCACGCCGTATCCGACCCTGGGGAATCAAGAGCCGGTTAACCCAGCCAGATCAGTTGATTTCGAATCAGGTGCTTCTTGCGAGCGTTCGCGGTTTGGGTGCTGCTTACCAGAAGCCGCTTGCTAACCCGACAACGAATCCGATGTGATTCATGACCACGTATTTTCCTCGCTTGTCGGCCGGTGCTACTTCACTGAACGAAGATCAGTCTCCGGAATCTCATCCCAAATCAAAGAGACAAACCTCTGATACATCGGCACAGAAGTCGACACCATCCCCGTGCCCACACCAGAGATGATCCGTCCCGCAAGCATCATGACATACGCGCCGGGCCCGGTAGCCCCGGCTTCAAAGCCCGTTCCCACGGCCATGATGACGATCCCCACAAGCGCCGCATATCGGCGTCCGAGCCGGTCGCTAGCCGGATGGGAGATGAAAACATAGCTCATCCACGTGCCGAGGTAGTAGATGGCTGTAATCGCCCCTTTTTGCGACGCCGTCGGGTAGCCCATGGTTTGTCGGAAGCCCGGGTGTACGAGGACGGAGGGGAGGATGCCGACGTTGTAGCTGGATGTGATGGATCATTTTAGTCGCAAGCGAGAAATATGAGGGTATTGAATGGTAGCGAGACGGTTCGTCAGCTTCACTGAAAGAGAGACATACTCACCCCCACACGAAACAGCCGAGGGCGAAGAAGATGCAGAGGAGATGGAGTCTGAGGACGGATTTACTGATTTTCTTCATCTTGTCGTTCAAACGAACCGAATCGTTGTACTGGTATGCTTTCTTAATTCTCGTGAGTCTTCCTACACACAAGTTTCTTTTCCCGGCTGTTAGAAGCTCGGAGCCACGAAGTTCATATAGAATCGTCCTAGGCGCAACACGATCTCGTGCCAAGTGACCTGAGTCCTCAATTGGCCCAGCATTCTCCAAAATCCATAGGTCAATCGGGTCACGTCCTGCTGTTTCCCCTCGCACAGCAGCTCATCCGTCGCGTCACCATCTTCTCCGTTCCAGGGGTGGAAGGTGAGACCAGCATGAGCTCCAGACTCTTGATACGTCTGCGCACCCGTTCCTCCAACGCGGTCGCAGAGATTGGCGACCGATTACACACACACCGATTCGCTGAAGTGATTGGATCCCCGGGTAAATAGCCCATCTCTGGGCAACGGAATATCTACATCGCAATGTTGCGAATGGGATGCGAGTTTATCCCGTGGAACACTTCGTCGGAAGATGGCACGCAAGCGTCGTACCCGGAACGGTGTATCACGACACCTCCGCTTTTCTCGGGTATGGTGTTGATCATGTATGGTGTTATATAACGAGCGAACCGATTGAACAGGAGTTTTTTCTTCCATTTTGATTCACCGTTTTTGAGGGGTTCGCGCGAAGATCTCGAAAATTGCACAGCGAAGCGAAATCGACGCATTCTCGTTGAGCCAAGAGCTCCAAAAACTGGTTATTGTGCCCAGAGTCTCGAAACGACTGACCTCGAGTCGTTGCATACCTCCGCGAAATCGGCCAGAATTGCCCATTGGTGTTATGAGTTGCACGCGCGAGAAGCGTGACGAACGGTGGAGATAGTACTAAGACCAATTCCATTGTCACCGAGAGATAAAGTGCTGGAGGAGATCACCGTTAGCAGATGAGGGATGCGAGATGGCCCAATCCCAAGAAGAAGAGACTCCGGCCAAGGCGGAGGTTCGTTGGCGAGATCTACCGAATAAGGACCAGCTCTTCATACTCGCTCTATGTCGGTTATCCGAGCCGCTATCCAACGTCTGTCTTTTACCCTACATCTTCTACCTCGTGCGCTCGATATTGCCAGTATCCGACAACGAAAACTCGGCTGCCCGTATATCCGAGTACTCAGGAATCCTCGTGGCGGCATTCCCGTTAGCACAATGTGTCATTAGCCTCCCATGGGGCAGACTATCCGACAGACACGGGAGGAGGTTTTCCATTCTAGGGGGCCTCCTTATCTCCGTGCTAGCTAACATCGGGTTCGGACTGTCCCGATCATTCGGCGCGTTGTTGGCCTGGAGGATCTTAGCGGGATTAGCAAATGGCAATGTGAGCATCATGAGGACGGTGACTGCCGAAGTCGTCAGAGAGAGAAAGTACCAGACCAAAGCTTTTCTTCTCCTGCCACTCATTTTCAACGCCGGCATGGTGGTGAGTCTGGCACTAGGGGGCTGCCTTGCAGACCCTGTAGTGAATTTACCGGCGTTATTTGGACCCAGTGGCATATTCAACTCGAGTGGGAATCCTGTCGGCGTGGAGTGGGCACTTGCGTATCCGTATGCATTACCGGCGCTCTTGAATGCGTTTTTCCTGGGTTCTTCACTGCTTCTGGCAGTATTGGGGTTGAAAGAGACCTTACCTGGCAAGGAAGAGCAAAGTGACTGGGGCCTCCAGGTTGGGATGATGCTTCGGAGGTTAGCATCACGATTATGGAATAGGGGAATAACACATCGCGGATATACTGAAATTCAAAGCAGCGAATTGACAACAATCCAAGATGAGAACGAATCCAGTCTCAAAAAGCCAGAGACACCAATTACAACACTCAAACCCGCAAAAGTTCCCTTTCGCAAGATTTGGACACGAAGAGTCGTTTCCGCGCTGGTATCCTTCGGCCTCCTCCCTCTACACAACTCAGCCTTCATGCACATATTCCCCGTCTACCTCAGCAGCCCGCCAGAAGACAACACGGAGGCAACCATCCTCACCTTCACCGGCGGTCTCGGTCTACAATCCGCGACAATCGGACTCTGGCTCGCCGTCTTCGGCGTAGGCGGGATCCTCCTGCAACTCTTCATCTACCCGCGTCTGCAAAAACACATCGGGACGCGCGGCGTGTTCCGCATCGCGTTGTTCCTGTTCCCCGTAACATATGCAGCGGCCCCTTATCTCTCGCTGGTAGCCAGGCAAGATGTGCAATGGGTCTTTCTCGGCCTCATCATCTGCGCACAGATCATGGCACGCACGATGGCGATACCGAGCACGGTGATTTTGCTCACGGAGGCGGCGCCGGATAAGACGGTGCTGGGCACGGTTCACGGAGCGGGAAACATGCTGGCGAGTCTTGCGCGGGCAGTTGGCCCGGCTTTGGGGGGTTACGTGTTTGCGCTGGGACTCAAGATGGGCGTGGTTGGCCTCGTCTGGTGGGTTTACCTGGTCGGGGTTGCGGTGTGTGCGCTGGTTTGGTCATATCTCACGGATGGATTCTCTCACCCTACTGAGTCTGTGAGCCGTGAGTGAGCTGGTAAGCATCTATGGACGAATGACCTGATTTCTTTGGATCTTGGTACTATACGGAGGATGGATTCCTCGGGGCCGTCACTTTCCTCTAAATACTCTATCTATGCATATATCGAGCACATACTAAGCCGCTAAAGCAATAAAACCGCTGAGGTTATTCATCTGGAGCAGTGAGTGCAATTAACGACATCGTTCACTCTATCGAAGACTCTCCGTCCGGCCCTCTTCCGGATGGACTTTTGAACTTGAAGCCACTCACCCATCATCGACAAGAACAACTCGGATCGAACCATGGCACAATAAACTCCGCTTATATGCGATTCATCGAATCCTATTTCCGTCAAACGCACAACTTCGGCGATTTCGGGGACCTTTTTCCTATCTTTCTCCCAAACAGGCGATTTTCCATTCCTACCCATGGTTTCCATGACAATTGGGAGGTCGCAACACCACCATTCCGGTATAAGAAGGTGACGATGGAACATACTCGCCACGATGGACCTCGTTCGGGTTACCGGAAGCATGGCTCGTTGGCCCAGGCCAGCACATGGTGATCTGATCCGAAACACGACACTAGACACGTGCCGTTCGACGACGCCATCAAAGTCGCGCTGCTGCACAGCCGGATCACGTTGTAGGGAAACTGTTGAGCGCGCGGATGCCCAAATATAGGTTGGTCGTTGAATCCGTAGTTTCATCTGCTAGTATAGTCTGTGGCTAGTTGGCTGAAGAGTTTTCCTCATTGTTTACTCATATGTTGACTTGGTGAGTCTTTGTCGACAATCAAGGACAGTTCACATTCGAAGGCAGATGTCTTGAGAGTCGAAAGGTCCTTGATGAGTTGATATTGTGTGATGGAACCATGCTCAACCATCCAGGTTGTCGTACGGAATACTACCGTCGCGATGCACGTCCAATGCTACATGGCAACTACATATGCAGTGTCATCCTCTTCTCACCGCAATATCTGGCGGATCGAGTCTCGAATCGCGTTTTGTTGAAGAGGAATGCAATGCGTGCAACTAGGCACGCCGAAGAAGAACCGGGTGCGGGAGCAAGCGTGGTGGCATCGAAACGATTCTGCACTACGGAATACATACCGATTCAGATTGAGACGTGAACCTGGTTGAAAATACCTCATCGTATACGGCAAGTCGTAGCGTTGAGTCAAGATGAGGTTGAGGTTGTAGACGGTGTAGACAACTTCAATAGTAATGCGGCGTGGTGACGATCAAGTATTCATTGATATTCTCTAAGCCTCACCTTCACGAAATACGGCGTATAAGCCAGAGTCGAATCTGTAAAAAGGTGACGAAACGAAGATCATCAACGCCATCACATCATGCCCATCCCATAACGGCATAGAACAAACCTCAATCGGCACGATCAATCTCCCCGGCGCCGATACAACCGCCACGCCACGCCCTAGGCCGCATCTACCGGTCCGGCTACGCTCTAGCACGGGCGGCCCTAAAACACCTGGGGAACAAACGGGCACGAATCGATCACGGGCCCACGGTCTGGACAACTTGACTCGAGCTGCCTGCAAACTAACGGATTCGATTCCGTGATTTCGAGATCGCAACCCAACCCCGCCACGATGCAATGCGATGCACTGCAGGGCTCAAATGGTAAGACGAGAAGAGAAGAGAACCATGACCCCCAACCCAACGAAGAGCACGAAACAAGGGGAGGCGCGCCAAAACTCCCTACGTCCCCCACAATCTGGCGACTCGCTGTTTCGGCTGACGCCAGCCCCAACCTCGCTGGGCCATTGACTAATCGACTAATCGCTCAAGTAATGCGTGCTGGCGTTCCATGTTGGGGCGTTCTGAGCACGGCATTGGATGACTCTCTCTTTGCTCTGTTCGGCACATCATCTCGTAGTATCTACCTATCACACAACGAGAGACGTCGTTGCTCGCTCGCGCGAAAGAGTGCCGAGGAGATGGATGGGATGATTACTTATCGAGGCTGTTAAGGCCAATAGTCTCTCCCACCAGTAAGAAAAAAAAATAAGGTAAAAGGATTCAGGCACGCATGAATAGAACAAGACCACGCGCCGCACGAGGATCGAAGGAATCGAGGATCCGAGTTTCTCTGAACCTCACCCCCATGTTGATATTGCAACCCTAAGGAGAGACAGGGGATGATGATGATGGGCGGAACCACTACCTGCCGGTGCGGAATAGGTACCCACGCCACCGGTGGATCCTCACGTACACGGTCCTGTCGATCCCTCTGGATTTCTTCTCAGCTCATACCAGCATTAGAGAAGCTTCCATGCGATGCGTCTCAGTAGAAGATAGGTACATCTCGTCAGAAACACCATCACGGACGACGATGTACACGTGGAGAGATTTAACCGTACATGACACGTGCGTGCATGTCTGGGCATGTATCTACAAGTCAAGGGCGACGACCACCAGGTTTCTGTTTATGTATGGAGTAAGTAAGTATCCAATGTGATGCGCCGCCCTACGCCCTCTTGCAAGCCATCCCCAGATAGACATGTATGTAGTCAGACGGCTCAAGCAACGACGGAAAGGTCCGCAGTCCACCTAACCGAGAAGCAAACGTGATGAGACGACGTTGACTCTCTAAACTCCTACTCAAACTCATCATCGTGGGTCAGTAATCAGTGCTGCCTAAACATGATCTTCAAAGTCTTTCCTACTACCAACTATTCATCAAACCGGCTCCTGCCGCTCAGCGAAGATCTCCAATGCCATGACATGACATTGACATCCATCCGCAGGATTCCACCTCGCCTCACCTAACCCTGACAGCAGCCCTTGGGACCGAGTTGCTGTCGATACCTACCCTTTGCAGGTAGGTCAACCTCAATCTATCGACGGCACAGAAAAAAAAAACATTGACA
This sequence comes from Xylariaceae sp. X3-2, assembly GCA_028637685.1. NCBI lineage: Eukaryota > Fungi > Ascomycota > Sordariomycetes > Xylariales > Xylariaceae > Xylariaceae sp. X3-2. The sequence goes on from JAJFDI010000077.1 coordinate 49,089, forward strand.
GGATTACACGTGCTCTTCCACACACAACCCAGTAGGTATGCTACGGACGTACCTACATACAATGCTAGGTACGTTGAAGCGTCACCCAACTCGACCTACCGTAACCGACCTAGTACGCTAGTCTAGATCGCTGTGCTACTATTCTAGGGAACAGAGACAAGGGGTGGGATGGGATGGGCAAGGAGATCGGCAGGCAAGCAACCTCCTTGCTCGCTTGAAAGACTAGGTAGGTCGTTCACGCTACTCGAACCCCTGGATAGCAACCAGGAAACGGAAGAACATCAACTCTCCAGATCCTAACTAGGTAGACACGTTTCATGCGGGGCCTGCGCCTCGCGACAAGCTTCATCGAATAGGAATAGTATAGACAGGCAGACAAGGAGGAAACGAGACTATCGCGGGATCTTGGTTAGCCTGAAAGCGTGTAAGTCGCGATCGCATCACAGGCGAGATGAGTATATAAGAACCCAGACAAACGCCAGAAAACCCAAGTCCACGATAGTTTGAAACCCAAGTCATCTTCAAACAAATCTCTCGTCACCATCTCTCAAAATGTCTATGCGCTACCTCGTCCCCCTCGCGACTATGCTCGCCAAGCTCGCCGCCGCCGAGCATGAGGTCTTCGCCCACTACATGGTCGGCCTGACCTTCGGCCAGACCCGCGATGAGTGGCAGACCGACATCTCCCAGGCCAAGGCCGCCGGCATCGACGGTTTCGCCCTCAACGTCGGCGCCCAGGACACTCAGAACGCCGAGCAGCTGGCCCTCGCCTACGACGTCGCCGCCGCCAACGGCTTCTCGCTGTTCCTGTCCTTCGACATGGCCGCCTCCTCCTGGAGCGCCGACCAGATCATCGACTACGTCAACACCTACAAGGCCCAGGGCAGTCAGTTCAAGGTTAACGGACTCCCTGTCGTCTCCACCTTCGAGGGTCCCTCGCAGGCCAGCATCTGGCCCAGCGTCCGCTCTGCCACTGGTGGCATTCACTTCATCCCTGACTGGTCGTCGCTCGGTGCCGCTGGTGTCGGCGCCCAGCTCTCCATCATCGATGGTGCCTGTAAGTTGTCTCAGGACTGAATCCATGAAGATGAATATGATGCTGACATGTGAATAGTCAACTGGGGTGCCTGGCCCGAGGCTAACCAGAACGTCATGAACACTGGCAACGACATTGCCTACCAGAACACCCTGGGTGGCAAGTCCTACATGATGGGTGTCAGCCCCTACTTCTATGCCAGTACGTCATCTTTACTTGAAGCCGTCTCATATACGCTTGTATACTGACAACATCGCAGACCTCCCTGGCAAGAACTGGTACTCTTCCAGTGACTCTCTCTGGTTCGACCGCTGGTCCGAGGTCATGGACATCAACCCCACCTTCGTTGAGATCATCACCTGTACGTCCAGCCATATCCCAGTATCAAGGAACGCGACTAACGAATAACAGGGAACGACTTCGGCGAGTCCAGCTACATCAACGCCCCCATTGAGCGCCAGATCGTCACCGGCGCCGGCACCTACGTCGAGGGCTTCGACCACACCGCCTTCCGCTTCGCCCTCCCCTACTTCATCTCCGCCTACAAGGCCGGCACCACCGACGTCGCCGTTCCCCAGGAGGGCGCCATGGCCTGGTACCGCACCACTCCCGCTTCCGTCTGCAGCAACGGCGGTACGTCCCTTTCCATTCCCACGTCTCACCCCACTTCTCGCATACTAACATAACAATTATAGGCACCGTCTGGGGCCAGGGTGGCACTGCCTCCGCCGCTGAGGGAACTCAGGATGTCGTCTCCGTCATCGCCATCACCAACTCCCCCACCAACATCAACGTCCAGATCGGCGCTGGCGATGCCGGTACCTCCGTCGCTGCCAGCAAGACCCTCGGCAAGGCTTCCTTCTACGAGATCCCCACTAACGGCCGCACCGGTGCTGTCACCATCACCCTCAACGGAAAGTCGACCACTGGTCCTGAGATCACTAACAGCTGCCCTTCTGTTGGTTACGTGAGTAGATCCCATCGTATTGACATGAATTGTGAATGTCTTGCTGACATGCGATACAGGTCAACTTCAACGCTGTTACCATCCAGGTCTAAGATGTTCTTGACGTGGAATTCGTCTTGGACTCCGTTTCGCAGTCTGTAAAGAACAGGATGTAAAAAAACGAGTGCGGGATGGGGGTAAACAGGGATGAGAGAAGAAAATATTCCCTTTGTTAGCTATGAAGAAGCATGAGATGATGAGAGCGAGATGGTTTTTTTGAACACTATTAACGAATTTACTTCTTGTATATTGGTTGTATTTTTTTTCTCATCATTCGACTTTGTTAATGCTGACTTTGAATTTCTCCGCCCATTCTGTGAATTCATCCTTCTCGCCTTTCCATGGTGTCTTGAGTGTCTCTGTCACGGCGATCGCGTCACTGACAGATATTTTCACTGCTTCGTCTATGGCGCTGGGGTCGAGCTCGTAGAACGCAGCGGCAACATCCTCGTAGCGCTGAGGCAGGCCCTTTAAGATTGTGAATACCTCGTCCAGGCGTCCCGCAACAGGTGTCTCCTTGCTGGGGAGAGGTAGGTTCTTTATCCGTCTCTTGATAACGGCAGTGTAGAGTAAGGTTGTCAGTCGCAACTGTCTCAGACACGAGTCTAAGCGGGGACGGATCTTGTCCGGATCGTCGCGAGGGATGTGTTGAGAAGTCATAAGGTCGTCGATCATCTGCTGAGCCGAGAGATGTGTGCTCTGTAACGAATCGGTGACATCGGCCACATCGTCGTCCTCGTCTTCATCATCCTCATCTTCGTCGGTTTCCTCACTCCACTCCTTAAGCTCCTCCAGCACATCCTGAAGGGTATCTCTGTACTCCTCGGCCTTCTTGACCAAAAGTCCAGCAATGCCGAGTTTCTTGAGTAGGATCACATCGTCGCATGCAGCCCAGATGAGACCAGTCATGACCATGCTTCCCTTGTCGCCGTTCGCGCCATTCTGTCGGGCGTTGGGCAGAATCTTGCCATTCAGGGGGATAGTATCAACCAATGTCTTCAACTCCTTCAAGACACGATGGCACCTCCAAGCGAGGTCCTGGCGCGCAACAGTCGTGTAAGCATCGGCAGTGCAGAACTGCACAGCGGATGCAATAGCCGGGATCGGGCCACCTGTAAGTTCGCGCAGGACTTTGATAATGGCAGACGGCGTAAATGGTTCGTTGATGATAAGGAGCGACAGTTTAGTCGTATGCGCCTTCACGAGGGTCGCAGAGTCGTGCGCAAGGGCAAGAGCATCGATGGAGTCAGTCGCACCATTGGCGGCAGGAGGGGTAGATGATTCTGGTAGGGGCTTGTCAAAGGCGATCGCGTGAAGGCCGCTCCCGAGTCTTTCAATAAGACTGGAAGTTGACTGAACGACAGATTTGAGGGCTTCAAGTGAGCCCTCAGCGGGTCCAGGCGACATCTTGGCGTAGTGTTCTGGTGTAACTTGGCGGGATGTTTGGTCGGAGATCTGATCGGCATCGCGAAATTTCTGGTCGGAGGTGTTTAGTTAAGTCATACTGCGGGCAGTCGGCAGCTGATGGCAGCTGCTGCCAGGTGGTTAGCTAAAGACATAGGTAAGACCGCTATCGGGCGACGCCAATGTCAGCGATTTCCTTCTCGATGATAGTATGAAGGCGATGTTACATGTAACATACACTCGGGATGCAGGACCCTAATAAAATCAAATGCTGTTGTGACAAAGATTGGCGTCCTTTTGGAGTACCTATATCTTCTCTCATCCGGATGATGCCGAACCCATCATTACAACAACGATGCCATCTCATGAAAATCTGAAGTCTGGAAATCCCCCTCCTTCTGGAATCCAAACCCCCTTACTTTCGCGCATTATTTTAAGTCACGTCTCACAGCCTGTTCAAGACACTCAGCTGCTTCTCCTCAGCATCAATCAAGGCAATTAATATCAAACCACGATCCAGATCTGCAGAAAACAGAAGGCCGAAGCGGGGTATTGAAAGAGACCGTGAGACGTGTTGGGTATGATATGCAACAATGGCTTACTACAGCAGCAATAAAGACCCCTGAGCATTCGTGGGGTTTATCGCGGGAGACCTGCTCGATTTGATTGGGGATGGCGCGGTATCATTGACCCAAACAGGGGGTCTGTCATGGTCTCGAAGAATAAGAACAATGCTTGTTGGTTCAGGTTTCTCAGAAGCGACAGTATTCCGTACGACCCAGCCGAATCACAAAAAGGAATGATTACGCTGCGGTGCGCGGGGGGACTACATCTGCGAAGTCGACCAATCCTGAGTGGCTGGCGCTCATTGTTGTTCGAGATTCGAGATGCGTGACCGTATTGCATTTGTCCCAATGCAACCGGGATGGCCTGCAAATGCCGGTTTGAACAAAGCATATCCCTACTCTGCTCAGCTAACATGACGCTATGATGTCGGGGTTTTATCACGACGAGCCCCATGAGTAAGCCGTGTTGCCCGCGATATATCTGTCTCATAACGTGCAGCGCGACATTATTCTTCTCTTTGTTCTTCTCTCAGACTCCATGTCTTTCTGCGCAACCCAACTTCTCCGGAACTTCATAATCCAACGTATAAAGAGTGCTCGTGAAAATGCAAGGCGACGTCCCATTGCGTGAGCCGATCCAAGTGAGTACGGTCGTCATTTGAAGTCTGCTCTTACTGACTTTCTATAGCCGCAAGATGAGTGGAGAGTGGAACAGGGTCTAGCGGGAGGAGAGTTATATCTCCTCGATCAGACAAAGCCCGACGGCGAGGAAGGTTACACACCCAGTGTTGTCAAGAACAGACCCAACAAGCCTTCCGAGCCCAAGGTCGATGAGAACCTGGCCAAAGATGAGCTTCCGGGCTGGGACGGGTGAGACGTCACGTTTCCATGGTGATGATGACTCCTATTAACGTCGAACAGGTATGTCGAGTGGGAAGACTACCCTGAGAAGCGGAAGGCGGCACATGAAATCTTGATATCTCAGGAGTTCCCGCCTCCGCCCGAGTTTCAGCTGGAGCAGATTCCTGGCAGCAACCCTGTGCTTGAAGGTACGTTAACAGAATCAGGAAGTATTGACTTTGAATGCTAACTCATAAAATAGGTGTCCGCTGGAAAGCATGGCATCGCGCCAGTGAGTGCTATAATTTCTCGTGATGATTTTCTTCCGTAGCACCGAGGTTGTCGTTCTGGGCTAATGCACGATCATGAAGTCGGTGGACGTCTGAAGAACGTTCCTGAAGAGTCATGGGACATTGTGCTGAAGGAGAAGCATCCGAACATGTTGCATCTCTTGCAATTCCCATACAACGGAGAGCCGCCGAAGAGACTAGTCACGGAGAGCGAGATCACTCCCAATCCTCTTCATTTCATCCGGAACCACGGAGGGCAAGTCGCTAGTTGAGTGCATGTGGTATGCGTTTGAGTGCTGACCATGATTAGAATTCCATCCATAGACCCAGAGGCCTGGTACCTGCGTCTTGAGGGTCTAGTGAAAGAGCCGAAGAGGCTCACTTTGGCTGATCTGCAAGACGAGAGTCGATTCCCACGCATGGAGAGAGTAGTGACGATCCAGTGCAGCGGTACTCGACGTATTGAACAGATCTCGCTCTACGCGGGTGAAGGAGACGAGATGATTAATGCCCCTTGGGCCGAAGGCGCTATTGGCACAGCGCGATACGTTGGTGTGTCTCTCAAGAAAATCATCAAGGACTGCGGCGGCCTCATCGATGGCGCTAAGCATCTCGAGCTCGTTGGAGCCGACACCTATTTCAAACAGAACGAGGTAAGTCTCATGGCTCAATTGTCTGTACAAAGCAACAAGTGACTGACATCTGGTTCCTATCCATCAGGTCATGAACTACGCCATCAGCGTGCCTTACACCAAAGTACGCGCCCACGAAGTCATGATTGTGTGGGAAATGAACGGCGAGCCACTTCCCAAGATTCATGGCGCGCCGGTTCGCGCCGTGGTGATGGGATACATCGGTGCCCGAAGTGTCAAGTGGCTCTATCGTATCACGGCGATGCGCGAGCCTACGCTCGCACCTGTCCAGAGCCGGGAGTATCTCTACTTCAACCAGCAAGTTGGCAAACACAACCAACGATGGACAGATGGTATCCAGATCCAGGAGATGCCCGTCAGCAGTGCCATCGTAAGTTAACCCAACCCATGCAATGATATGGAAACAATTGCTAATTGCCCCACTTGTAGATGTCTCCTTGGAATAAACAAGTAGTGATCCATGAAGGGAAGATCGCAGTAAAGGGATGGGCATACTCAGGTGGAGGTCGATGGCCCGAGAGAGTGGAAGTGAGCGCCGACGGAGGCTTCTCATGGTACATGTGCCCGGTCGAGAATCTCAGTGCTAAGCGTAAGTTTGCCTGGAGAACCTGGCACATGGACATCCCTTGCGATGTGGAAGGATGGATTGAGCTTGCAGTGCGTTGTTGGGATAACAGTCTGAGGTATGTGCCAAACCATTTCCGTCATTTCAAGTACTGAATGCTGACCCGACTATAGTAAGTTCATGATATCGAGTCCTGGGGCTATTGACCCCAAATTGAAGTTTACTCATCTTGAATGACTTGCTGATATTTGATAGACACACAACCGACTGAGGTAAGGAACACGTGGAACTGGGGCCTGCATGTCACCAGCAGCGTGCATCGCATTCGGATCTACAGCGTCAACAAGTCGAAGAAGCGGACTCGATCGAGACTCGAGGAGTTTGAGAAGCGCGGCATCGACTTTGTGCCCATCACTCGTCCTACCGAGTTCCCTTACATGAGCTGGGATGAATACGAGGAGTTTTTCGCCAAGAACGGACCTCGTGATGTTGAGGAGTAGACTGACACCGAGGTATGCGTATTGTAGTTATTGCCTGAGACGGGTGATATTTTGATTCTGTGTTTCGTAGTAATGGAAGCTCATTCTCTTGAAACACCCTTCTCCCTTATTCTATGGCGTTTGAATCGATAGGCATGGAACGAGGATGGGAAAGTCCTAGGTTCGTATTTCTGGAATACCGACATCTCCATTTGGAAACGAGAATTCCATCATAGGTAAAATCCCGATGATCTCGGTGAACCCGGCTCGGCCTACATATTCGGACTACCAGACACCGAGACTTTGGCTGCCACCAGATCCGGACTCAAGGCGCGACACGTAGAGGATGCTCGGCGACCAACCGAGACACGATCTCGGATCTCACGTAACCGAGACAGGATACGTCAACCGTTGACTCAACGAACACATCAATCAAATAATAGGCCAGTTGCCGAATTGTGTTCAACTCAGAGAGTAGAAAAGGGGCGTGGTTGTCGAGGAACAAACGCAGGACAGGCTTGGAGGGGACTTGCCCGATCAAAAGCCGTGCTCAACGGAAGGGACCGGCCACGAACATACGATCCTGAGAGACCGCGTTGTGCGCCACTGCCCGTCATGACTGCCACAAGTCATGTGAAGAAGTCGCGTTAGAGTGAGACAGTGACCTGTCGATCATTTTAGCCGATGACTCGGAAGGACCGTCCGCGATTGATGATATCAAGCTGTGTTTCATTCGAACTTTGATCACCGTACTCCGTACTCAGTGCAGAGCAGTGCTATTCGGACTATTCTACTGTACATAGCATTTACGTAACAGTTTGTCCTACGTGTAGGACTCCAGAACTGTCCCTGTTGTGCTCATCCAACTTGCCATCTTCTTCGTCACTTTTCTGATCAATCGGATTCACAGGATCGATCAGCTCCCCGCCCCTCGGTACCCTAACCATGCAGTGATGATTCTCGATGGCTTGTTTTGAATATCTTACATTCTCGCAGCCCTCTCAAACCGTGTCACCTCCATTCATCTCACACCGAGAGTGGTGACAGGTAGAGCTACATACAATATTCAGTCCCACGAGAGAATAAGCGATCGTCGCTCGAGTCCAGGAAAGCAAAGTGATTACAAAGTGTACGAAAATGTAAGACGGACAACAAAAGATCATCGCATCTCGATGCATTCCTTTTTCCTTCTTCTCGGCCTACGTCACGAGCCTTCTTTTCACCCTCTTACATCCACAGCATCGAGATTACCCGAATCTAGGGGTTCTGGCCACCCTTCTTACCCGCCGGTTCGAGCGAGATTTCAACAGGCATGTAATCCTGCGTGACGAAGACAGTTCCTGCACGTCCTTAGTACGAGTCGTTCTTAACGAAGATAAGGAGCACTTACCATCCGACCACTTGATACTCCAGCTCTGGTCCGCACTCGGGAACGCAAGCCAGCTTCCGGCACCATCGTTGGTCAACTTCCCATACGAGATGTGGAACGTGTCCCATTGGTACGTTTGGCCCTCAGGCGGCGTCGCGCTCGCGGGGTTCGTAATATCCGTGAGGGTAAAGAAGCCGTCCGAGCCAACGAGACCAACAACATGGTCGACAATGCCGATGGGGTATGTGTGCAGCTCACTTAAACCCGTCTTCGGATTGGTTGTTGTGTAGATTCTGACGGCGGGGATGTCTTTGCTCTCATAGATGCCTAGAGTCGAGGTGTCTAGGGAGATGTAGCGCCCATCGAGATCTGAGGCAGGTCTGTGATGCGTGTGTTCAGTGGTGAGATCTCGTTGTGAGATATATGCGACTTGCTTACGAGGTGATTTTGAGCTTGTAGAGGTCTAGGTCGTCGACGGGAGCAGCGAAGGCCTTACTGGCGAAGAAGCCGAGGGAGAAGATAGCGGAAGTCCACTTCATGGTGACTGATCGCGTTTATTACAGGTAGGATTGATATAAGTCTGTTAGATACCGGGTTTGCAGGTTTGTTGGTATGGATTGTACGAGGTCGAGCTAAGGTTGGAGACAGCAGAACATGCAGGAAGGTGTAACGACTCAAGAGGGAGGGATGTGAATATTTATATCTGAGCCAGGACCTGGAAGACAAATATATTACGAACTTATTAATGGGGTGATTCAAGCTGACGACAGACAGCCGCAAGCCGCAGCAGCCGCGCAACGGGGGCGGCAGCGACGACATGCCATGGCGTTGTGAGCTCTGCCTGCCTGCCTGCCTACGATACACGTGATGTGCCTCACGCTTGGCAACGCGTGTGGAAAGAAGGAAAAAGGAAAGGACCCATGACGGCATGTGTTCATAATAGCAAGGGATCAGGACTTCTGGAACACAAGCTGAAAATAATACAACATACGACTGAGATTCTTTCTGTTCGAGAGGCACACCACGCCACGCCGAGGAGGGGCGCACAATTTTAATGCCGAGACAAACAGTACGACTGCGCAGCTGAGAATATGTCTGGAATATTCTGGGGTATGTAGAAACCATAGTTTGGTTCTCGTCCTAAAGTACTTGACTCACTGTGAGAGAGCTGATGATGAAGCAAGGAAACATGGCTCTTCCAGTCAGGCCCAGTCAATACGTCGTGCCGAGGTTCGTGTTATTAAGGGACTGTACAACATCCATCGTCATCACCACATTGTTCTCATATTCAACTGTACCGCATCCTCAAGTCGACCTCGGTGTAAGTGCACATATCTCCACACAATCAATCTTAATATGCGACCTCTTGGCAGCTGGGACGCCGCCCCAGAATCTCAGATTCCAAAGATCGTATTCTTGGCAGGCATATCGTATGTAATCGGCTTTTGAATTCCGTATCCGCGCAACTCAACTTCGTATTCAAAGTACCGTTGAACGCGGGACCCCTGCTTGTCGCCTTGATCAGGTGCTCAGTCTGAGTCAAATTCAACGGTTTGCGTACCGGGTATGAGAATTGAAGGGTTGATTGAGACATGTTCGGTTGTTTTGTATCATTACTTTTGAGTACTTCCAGCATCGAGATACATACGTAAAAGGAAAAGAAAAAAGAATACAGGGCGTCATGGGCGACATGAATACCTGCCTGTCAACTTGCCTACACTTACACTTCAACAATTTGATAAGATTATCCTATACCTCTGGATACGAACTGTGGCGATGCTAATGAAAACCAGTTCCTCGCCTCACGAATATTCGGCGTGTGCGTGTGAGACAGCCCTACGTGTCGATCAATCGAACCGGGTGTGCGAATAGTCGGAGAAGAACGGCATCAGCGTAAACTCCGTAGACCGTCCAATAGCCCTTGCTTGTATCCCAAAACCGCTCTCGTGTGAGTATTTGGAATGTTCACGATCATCTGAGCGAAGTCCTCAATGTCGACCTCGCGTCAACTTCCAAGGTCCTTCCAAGTCCTACGAGCAGAACTCCTCAACACGAACACCGACCCCCTTCTCCTCCGCCAACCTAACAATCTCAAGACCAACAACAAGATCCATAAGGCCCAGCCCGACACTCTTATAAATGACATTTCCGGACGTCATCCAACGTGAGAGATGATCATCTTTCTCATCGGTCGAATGCGAACTCGTTGTCGTAGCCCTGCGCCGCCGGAAGTGCGGCATGTGGAACCCGGACCCCGACGAAGATGAGCTCTGCGGCGTGATGTTCAGACTGTCGAGGGATTTTGACAACGAGTCCGTGCTGATCGAGTCTTGGGAGGAACTCTCTTCCTCCTCTTCTTCTGCTGCTGCGAGACGGCGAATCATGACGAGTTCGCCTAGTCTGGAGGGTATTAATCTGTGATTTGTCTGGCTGCTTTTCAAGAAGTGAAAGACCACAAGTAGGCTCATAGAGCCAACCTCATCACAATATAAGAAGTCAGGAGTCAAAGAAAAAGGGGCAACTCACTCAACAAGCTGTCTCGCCTCCAACCCGGCGTCAACAACCTCCCCAACCTCCAACGCCCCCCTCAAAGAATCAACAACAACCACCCCGCCCTCCACAGCATGTCGATGCCAATGCATCCCTCCCATCCTCGTAACCCGTCCCAGCAACTCAGCCGGTAACTCCCTCATATCCGGCCCCTGACTCCCCACGGCAACAATAAGCCTCCCCTTCCGTCTCCCCTCATGAGAGATCAAAATCCCCGCATCAAACAACGCCTCCCGACTCGGTGTGCAGCAATATATCACGTCCGCGGCGCGGACATCGTCTTTCAATACTCGTTCGAAATCCCCGTATCCGGGCGTCAACAGGCTGAATTGCGTCTCGGCCCACCCCTCCCGTGCTCGGATGTCCGTCGGCATAGCGTAGAACGCACGTAGTATTTCTCGCGCGTTCGTGCTGAAACGCCGGTTTATGATGTGTACGACGCGGATTGTTGGACCGCGAAGGAGGAGGGCCAGTCGGATGTGCCAGTAGGCTTGTAAGCCGGCGCCGAAGACGGTTAGGGTGCGGACACGGGCGCGTTTTTGGAGGAGGCAGGAGGATGAGAGGGCGACGCGGAAGGCGGTTAGGTTTCGTGCGGGGAGGATGGCGAGGGGGTGGCCGGAGGGGGAGTGGAGGGTTAGAGAGCCGGTTGAGGGAGAGGTTTGTGAGGAGGAGGTGGTTGTCACTGGTAGTGTTAGCTATCTTATTTCCTGGATACTATTTGTAGATTTGTAGTTGACTGACTCTTAACCCCATGACCAAGGGGACTGCTAGACGGCGTGAACAGCGTCGTAGCACCTATCCGATCTGAATACGCCGACGTGCGCGCAGGCTGCTGGTAAGCCGTCTCATCGATATTCTGCGTCCCTGTGGAATACTCATGCAAGGCACTCTTCAAGGTCTCCGCAATCGACTCGACTTCCTCACGTGTCAGGTTCTCGAGCAAGGTGCGTATGACCTCGTCGGATAGGACGACGAGAGACATGGTGATGACATTAATTCTAGCTTTTTTTGGTGAGTATTCGTGAAGAGAAAGTGTGAATCAATTGAGATTGGATCTAATGGCGTTGATTATCGCCTCGACTGCGATGAGTATGCGATGGTTCTCGCACGCGCACAGGCATGTTCCTTGGTTCTTGTGTGTGCGATCGCATCACCGGTCACGTCAATCGTTACAGATGAGAGCTGTTGTTGAAGAACACTCCCTTTCGCGCAAAATGACAATAGAGAGTAAATATACAGAATTTTTACGAGACTGGGGAAAATCAGGACCCAAATTGAAGAGATATCAAGATTGTGCGAAGCTGCAGATGTCACCTACCCGGGACCTACCCGGCAGTTCCCAACGTCACTCACGTCTTTCGCGCACAACGTCACTGAATTCCAGTGCTGATGCACAATGACGTAGGACCGGCACACCCAAAACCAGTTTTTTCTTCCAGAACAATTCCATGTTTCCAGCCAACTTCGAGAAGATGAGATGAAGACTCGCAAACGTTTGTGAAAACGTCCATAACAGTTGTTGGTAGAAACAATTGACTTTTTATGAGTCTGAATGAGTATACTGTTGGAACATGACTGCGTCTTGATGTCAACTGAATTCCCTCTCGCTAAGCTCATGCTTTAATTCGTCGATGAGGTCAAACTGTAGAATTTTCCGTAGCGACGACTTGAAGTTTCCATCCGAAGTGCGAATGAGTCGTTACTGCTTCACAAGCAGATTTCATGCTTGGCCAATAGACACCGTCCCAAACGATGTCCTGTTTCGACAACACATTATCGCATGCGTACAGCAAATCTCAATATCAATCACATCATCGCATCACACCATTTTCGCACCGACTCATTCCTCCCTCCCATACTTTTCACATTCTACTCAAACAGTATATACCCACTTAGCAAACCGACTTCCAACAAGCAGCAGCTGTTCCTCAGCTGCCCGGTTAGCTCAATCGGTAGAGCGTGAGACTCTTAATCTCAAGGTTGCGGGTTCGACCCCCGCATCGGGCTCAATTCCCGATGCCTCCTCTGTTCGAAACGGGGAGTTGCAACGAACTTCTTTTTTTCTTTCTTTTTCACTTTTCTCATTTGTTATCTTTGTTTTTGTTTTGTTTTGTGTCTTTTTTGTTTCCGCGATGACTGTTGGCTTTTGATGTTTTTTTCTTTGTTTTTAGAGAGTGATGGGAATCAACCCGAGTTTGCGCGCGAAGAGAATTTTTTGCCAGTGCGTGGGTTATCTAGTCATCGCGCCGGCTTGCGCGCAAAGCCAGCTCTTTCTCCTTCACGTCGCATGGATAGACGAAGATGATGCTCGCTTCGAATAGACTGAAAATATGCATCAATCGGCCGCTACAAATCAGAATCCAGACTCATCTGCTGCTGCCTGGACGTATGTAAATCAAAGCAGGCAGCAAACCCTCCATCTCATCCCATATGCATGCGATCAAGCACAACGTCCTTCGCCCCCTACCACCAGTCACACTATCGTACAAGCATCGATATTCGAGGCCAGTCACCAACAAGCTCGTCTTTAGCAACTGCAGCTCATTTTCGTGACACCAATTATGCAGGTATATCGTGAGTCACACGTAGAAAGAAGCGAAAAAGGACTGTAGCTTGAATCTCCTGACCGACTGAGTCACGACGCTTGGCTCCCATGTTGGACTCGACAAGGCCATATAGAATAATCCGTAGAGTCATTTTATGTTTCCCTCGCTTATTATTTCTAGAACGAAAATTAGATGTTTGGATCTGTGAAAACCTATCAACAGAGCAAACAACATCAACGGTCAACTGACAACAGGAAACGGGAGAGGCTGGACGAATAAGCCAACAGACAGTCATCCCCCCAGGTTGATATACTTCCAATAACAAGTGGCGAGTATAGACACCAGCAACTAACACCCCGTACGACGTATCCATCGTTGCTTGTCACCAGATCGGTATATAAACCTGCCAAATGTTTGCCTAGCAAGCTTTGCCCGCATTGAAACCGATTCCCTTGCCGTGCAGATGTATAGCCATATGATAGATATCCGGGCTCCGTAGATTCTATAAATAAAGTCCTTCTTGACCAAGTGACCTTGTCTGATATTATTTTCGTAGCTATCATATCATCAGTGCTCTATATCAAGAGCTCAAGAACTTTCTTCGTCTCAATAGTATCTTCGGTACCTCCCACACAGAACCTACTTGCTTCTTCACGCTCAGATGGGTGATAGAGGAGGTCGTGGCGGCCAAGGTCGCGAAAGAGGCGGTGGCTACAGGGGCGGGCACAACGCGAACTTGGCATACCACAACCGTGGTGGCCATGGAGGTGGCGGTGGTGGTTATGGTCATGGAGGTGGAGGGGGCAGTGGCTATGGTGGTGGCCATGGAGGTGGAGGTGGCAGTGGCTATGGTGATGGTCGTGGCGGCGGACGCGGTGGTGGTTTTCGTGGTGGTCCTAATCGTGGGAAACTCGACAATGAACCAGAAGTATACAAGTTCGTCTTAACCAAACCCCTTTTCCTACGAAAGCCATTGATACAACTGTCCGCAAAATTGCTAACCAGTTTTTCTCAGGGGCCCCGACAACGCTATACCCTCACCAGCGCAAGCCGTGCAAGCCATCGAGGACAAATTCATCGGACAACCCGTGCCGTCGGACAACAAGGCCCTGTTCCCGCGCCGTCCGGCTTTCGGCAAGGAGGGGACTCCCGTCACGCTGTGGACCAACTATTTTCAGGTCCAGATACCCGCAGATGTCGGTCCCGTGGTGAAGTACTCCCTGATCGTCGAGAGGGTAGCCAAAGAAGGCGCGGACGAAGGTAAAGACAAGAAACCGGCTGCATCCAGACAGGATGGTGGACCTAAGGGCAAGAAACTCCACGAGATCATCCAGAAGGTGCTGGAACAAGTCGGAGAAGACATCCCCTACGCAACCGAATTCAAGGATCAAGTCATCGCGATGGAGCCCTTCAGAAAGCTACCAGAGAACTCCATCGTGACCGTGGTCTGCGAAGGCGATGGCAGAAAGGAGACCTTCGACGTCAAGTTCAGCAAAGCCGTGACCATTGATCTGCCAAGCCTGATGAAGTACGTCAAGACCATGAACGATCCAACGGCGACCAATACCCCGTCCCGCTTCGAAGAAGCCATCGACGCCATCAGCATCATCACGGGAAACTTCGCCCGGAACAACAGCCAGGTCTCGGCACAAGGGCGCAGCCGTTACTTCCCCTTGAACTGTCAGACCGAGGAGCAACAGCAAGAGCATATGTCAATTAACAGGCCCGACTTCAACCGGCTCATTCGCGGTTACTTCCAGAGCGCGCGTCTCGCCACCGGGCGCATCATCCTCAACGTGAACGTCGCGCACGGCATTTTCCGACCCAAAGGTCCCCTGACGGATCTGATAACAAGATATAACGTGACGGGCCAGAATCGATATGATCGAGATATCGACAGGTTGAACAGAGCTCTGTTCCGGCTCCGAGTCAAGTGCCAAATATTCGATGATCAGGACCCCAAAAAGGTACGATGGGTGCCGAAGCATCTACAAGGTCTGGCGGATCCGAAGGACGGAGCATCTTCGCCGAATCCACCCAAAGTCCCGAGGCGCGGCGCACGTCCGGATGAGGTGAGCTTCTACCTGCGGGCACCAGCCCCAGCAGGTCTGAAAGCGAACTCATACTGCACCGTGGCAGAGTATTTCCTGAAGAGTAAGTGACTAGCTTCCCGATCATCAGAAATGGACGGGCACGACAATGATACTGACTCCTTCGCAGGATATAAACGCAAAACGGAAGCTTACCCGGTAATCAACACCGGCACCACGCAAAAGCCGGTCTATATGCCTGCCGAATTCATCGAAATCGTTGACGGCCAGTTTGTGAAAAGCAGGATCAGTCCGGACGAGACCAGTGAAATGATCACTTTCTCTTGTCGCTCGCCCTTCCAGAATGCCACCTCCATCGCGCAAAATGGCCGGGCTGTCCTGGGTCTCGATCAGAAGACGGACGCCTTGAATAAGTTCAACTTCCAAGTAGACAAGAGTCTGCTCACAGTACACGGCCGTCAACTGACCGCCCCCAGCATCGTCTACAAGGCCGGGGCAAGAGCTTCCATCCGTGAAGGCGAATGGAATATGAGCAAACTCCGCGTCGTAAAGCCCTGCAAACCCATAGAGAGATGGTATTGGATATACGTCACCCGTGAGGGTCAACATGGCCCCAAACTCAGCGATGTACAAGGTGCCATGGATAGATGGATCAAAGCCATGAGGGACATGGACATTCCCATTTCAGAGCGACAGTTGAAGCCGCAAAACTCGCAGATTGTGGTCAATAATAACCCAATTGCGGATCTTCAACATCAATTCAAGGCTATGAGCCCCTCTAAGCCAGAATTCGTATTCGTTGTTCTGGCAGGTCAGAAGACGGAAGGCGACATCTACAACGCCGTGAAGAAACTGGGTGACCGCGAATTTGGATTCCAAACCCAGCATGTCTTGGCGAAGAATCTGATGAAACCTAAAAACGACCAGATCTTGGCGAACCTAGGCCTCAAGGTCAACTTGAAGATGGGTGGGATCAATCACAAACTTGGTGCGGATATTCCTGTCGTCAAGCAGCAAAACGCCATGATCGTGGGATATGATGTGACGCATCCGACTAACCTCAGTACCGATAATCCAAATCTACCCAGCTTGGTTGGCATGGTAGCAAGCGTCGACGAGGATCTAGGACAGTGGCCAGGGACGATATGGGCACAGAACGGAGGTGTGGAGATGTTGGATGAAGTCCTGCAAGATCGATTCAAGGACCGCCTCAGGCTCTACCAGTCGCGCAACAGTAACAGACTCCCGCGCAGCATCATCATTTTCCGCGATGGCGTTTCAGAAGGTCAGTTTGCGGACGTCATGGACAAGGAACTACCGCACATCCGGGCGGCCTGTCAAAAAATGTATCCGGCGACGGATAAGCCCAAGATCACGCTCATCGTCTCGGTCAAAAGACACCAAACACGGTTCTTCCCGGCGAACGCGAACCACATGACCAAAAGTCGCAATGTCAACTGTGGTACGGTTGTCGACCGTGGCATAACGCAGGCCAACACGTGGGATTTTTTCTTGACGGCGCATAAGGGAATTCAAGGTAAGTCTTTGATTTCTTTGCTTAACATGATTGTATCAGTCGTAATCTTCCAGTCGCAATGTCATAATACTAACTCCTGTCAGGGACGTCTCGGTCTGCACACTATACGGTCTTATATGACGAAGTCTTCCAGAGCTACTCGCAGCAGCAAGCAGTCGATCAGCTGGAGAAGCTGACCTACCACATGTGTTATCTTTTCCAACGGGCGACCAAGGCCGTCAGCATCTGCCCTCCAGCGTACTATGCTGATATTATCTGCACTCGAGCGCGAGTATACCTGTCAGATCTGTTCGAGGAGGCCTCCAGGAGGTCTGTCCCTTCCAACCCCGAGGATCAAGTGGTTGGTACTATAGACGTCAAAGTACACTCTGCACTCGAAAATTCGATGTTTTATATCTGAATGAGAACTCTTTATTCCGTCGTGCCAAAGGAGGCGGTGTCAGGCGTGATGGAGAAGAGTTGATAACAAGAAAGCGGTTGAGCAGGCTGCGACGGAATTTCATTTTCTTCCTCCTTTTTGGATGGTGGGATGGGCATGGTTGGAGTCAAGAATTCCGGTATCTTCATAGGGAATCGCAAGGAGATTAGGAGTCGACTTCGCAGATCCCTATCTTGATTAGGATTCGAAGTCGTTGCTTGTTGAATATGTAGCTGAACACGATATCAATCCGAATAATCATTCATGTACGTACTCTTAATATTATCGAGGGAGCCTCCTGAGATATACACAGGGTAGTGGTGGTACCAAGCTTCTTCATTAGGCCCCAAACATACGGGCACCTCGAGCTGTCCTGCAGCTGAGAGTAGTGACAGCAACTAATCGTGAGCCAACTTTTCGGCTTGACAAGCCGCGGCCTCGATCGGTCTTCTTCCATCAACGGAGAAAGGCGACAGGGCTAGACCATGATAGCTAGAACTGATAGATTGAGAAAATGAGTGGTGTACAAGATAGCTTCCCGCCCCTGATTCAGTCCGGGCGCTTGAGCTGTCAAGCCATAGGCGAACATGACAGTCGATCACAACGAATGGAGCAGTGTGATGACTTAGGCAAGTTAGTCGATCTGCCAAGTTCGATTCCGTCCAAGGAACGAAGATCGCATTCAGATCGAGGTGAATCCAGGAAGGCGCTATGGGTACCTGGCTGGCACGTGTGACGTCACCACGTCGTCACTCTCTATTCGAGGCGAACCATATCGCGACAATGCCTTCCATTTTTTTTGAAAAAGAAACTGTATGATCGGTAAAAAGTTCGAATACTGCCGATTGAAACGAATATCGCAATTTCCGTTGGCGATACGGTAAATCCATAATAACGCGAATTCGCAAAAACAACCAAAAGATCAAGGGTCCATCACATACGCACCATGTTTCTACGCGCCTCAACCGTCGAAACCAGCCGTCTGCTCCCCCGTCGCTTAATCCGGCCTCTGCACCAAACAGCCATCCGGCAAAGTCCATATAAAGACGACATGGACCGTCAATCGCTGAAGCCAAAAGCGCACGAATACACAGCGAGCGGCACAGACGAGGAGGTCGCGACATCGCACAGCCACGCATCCTTCAGTCCAGACGAGACATCGCCAGAGCGCGCAAAGGAGATGGCCGCGCAGGGAGCAGCGGAGCAGGGCAAACAGAATCCGCTCGAGGCTAGTCCGGCCGATCTCGAGTTCGCAAGGGGAGGCGCGGGGAATAGGGAGAGTAATCCTACGCCTGGACGGTCGAAGAAGAGTGGTCCGGGGGATGCGCCGAAGGGGAGGGAGACTAATCGGAATATACCTGATCAGAATAGTGAGCCGTGAGGAAAGGAGACTAGGTATATAAGGGGGCGAGTTGTGATTTGAGGTTAGGCGCATTCTGTTTAGGAACCATACATAGATCCTCATAGTTCGGGCGAGGGTGTCATCGTTTGCACATGAAGAAAACCTGAATATTTCTACAATTCAATTCGTCCTTCGCATATTAATTCGTATAGCCGGGTATATGGAAATTATGTTCGCTGAAAAACTCATCGCGCCATGAAAAGGGAGTCGATCTCTTCAACCGTACAAACCATCAACGTCTTCGTCTTCTTCCGGATCATCCTGCGGTATCTCCACCGTCTTCTTTTTCTGTAAGAGTGTGTTAGTCGAGCCATAACATTAGACAAGTCACCCGTGGTATTATTTACCGTAAGATCCTTCCGACACATCGGGCACGTGCCCTTGCTCAGCAACCAAGGACTAATACACTCCAAATCAAATGTATGCGAGCAAGGCAGCTCAACGACAAGCGGGTACTGGTCATCGAGGTATTTCTCCGCGCAGATCGCACACGCGCCCTCGGGGTCCGCCTGCAGCTTCTTACGCGACACGCGGTCCAGACTATCCAAGTACGTCTGGCTCACGCCCTGGATCCGTTCCGGCGGGTGCGCGACGTCCATCTCGAGTGAGTTCAGGAGGGAGGTGAGGAGTTCACGATTCGCGTCGGTGGGGGCGTCGATGGCGAGGGTTGCCAGTTGGTCCTGGACCAGCTGGAAGAGCGCGGCCATGTGCACGGGCGTGGCGCCGAGGTGCGAGGATTCTGGGTTCGAGGTGATCTGGTCGAGGTGCGATGTGAATGTGGACATGTCGGGGCATCGACGATGCCGACGAGTCGCAGGGGGCTTGATGCCGTGCTCAACTGGATGACCAGATGAGTCCGTGGACAGCTTACAAGGCGCGTCTTGGTTCACGATACTCTTACATACCTTCGTACGGATTTGTCGCCATACTGGGCTTATTATGATCTCCTATTCCTGACACTAAGTTTTGACTGTAAACTCGCAGAATCTTTGGATGTGGTTCAACGTGTAGACATGAATTGGCGCATATGAATGAAGACACGAAATGAAGCACTTCGTCAGGGTCACTGCTGCTGCCCCGCTGGTCATTGCAGGCATTCAACCTGACACGCAATTGCCCACTTTCATCCCGCGCAACGCCCCACGCTTTCTCGGCGTGGCACGGGATGAAAGTGCCAGGCTATTCCGTATTCCGTTAGTGTTCATGCCGGTCTGCCATTGCTAACCGCGATTTTAGCTCCATTCTGCCTAGCGTACTAAGCAGATTGAACTGGCTAACCGAATATGAAATAGACGCTCGGATAGGTCGATCCCTTGCGGGTCCCAATTCCAAAGTGGTGCAATCATGGATTTGAAGCTGAATCACTACGGAATATATAACCTGCATTACAGAGAAGAGCAAGCTCTACTAACAAGGCAATATATCTTCATACATACACACAGCTCGTCTCGCATATAGCTATTCAAAATTATTTCACACCCCAGCCCTTCATCCATTTCGCAAAGTGCTCAGCCTTGATACTGGTCAGCTCCCGTGCCGCCTTGCTTCCTTGCAACAAGTTCTCCTTCTCGACAACAGGGGCTGGCTTGTCACTAATTCCTCCCAAAAGCGTGTCTCTGTAAAAGTCGGCGAGCTTCAGACCAGGGTTCTCGTCCAAGTGATGTGAACCCTCGTCTTGACTCTTTTCCAATCTTGCAACCCACTCAGCCGGGGAGATTATCTCGGGTATGGCCTCTTTGACCGCCGGGAGAAGTTCGTCCCAAGACGTGGGCTCCGGGTTGAGGACGTTATACACGACGGCCTTTCCTGCGTCACGCCGTGCAACGTCATCGGCAAGTTCAGTGACAATCTGGCCGAGCACATCGACCGGTATCCACTCCATCGTGGCTGAACCGATAGACTCAGGGGCAGCGCCCAGGTATTTCGAACTGATGATCATCGATGGTGCCCATTCTCTAGCGTTCCATACTCCCGTCCCTTGCAATGGCCCCGTAACTTGGCCGACACGCAGAACTGCTCCCCTACCTCCGCTTGCAGACACATATTTCTCAACGAGCTTCTCGCAGATAAACTTAGACTGTCCGTAACCTTGCTGTAAGAGGGAGTCGACTTCCTCGACATCTAGTACCGTCTCAGTGATGGTGTTACGCGGTCCTGTGGCCGGAAATGCTGCGGCGATACTCGATATCATCATCACGGCTGTATCTCGGACGCTGTCTTGTGCTAATTTCAGGAGATTAACTAAGCTCTCCATTTGCGGCTCGAAGGATCGAACGGGCATCAAGAAATTAACTGGATACGCGTTATGTATGATCACCGTTGTGTCTGCCTTAAGGCTAGCATAGTCCTCTTCCGACAAGCCCAGATTCGGTTCGGCAAGGTTGGCTTGGAAGAACGTGGCCCGATGGAGTTGGCCTTCCGGAAGTTCCTTGGCCTTGAAAGAGGAAACCTGTTTGAACTGGGAATCCGAACCACGGTTAAGACAGTAGACCTTCTTGACGTCGTCCCTAGCCAGAAGTGCAGCCAAGATGTAAGATCCCAATGAACCCCCGGACCCCGTCAGGACGACACTGTGGCCTTTTCGACTCTCACCGTCCAGATTTTGCCTCTTTTGACTTTTATCTCTCAGGATGGTAGGGATCTTGGCCTCGTATTTCGTCAGTAGGTCTCGTACATCGTCTACATTGCTGCTCTCAATGTTCTGGGCCACTCCATTAGGCTCTGACAGGACAAGCGAGAGCTTTTGCGCCAACAATGATAATGTCGTGGACGTAAAGAGCAACGCGTTATCGACTCGTTTGAGGATCGTTTCCTGAATGTTCAGCTTGCGAAGGCCGGCTTTGATTCGGGCCGCAATGATGAATATGGACAATGAATCTAGTCCCTTTGCAAACAGATCGTCATGTGCTGCGATATCGTCGCAATCCAGAGTGTTGATATAAACGTCCTTGAGGAACAGCAAAAGGTCATCGGTGCGTGTCGACTTCAGAGGGGGCAGATCGACTGTGAGCAATCCATTTTCAGCTTTCTCGTATAAATCTTCAATCTCGTCTGCATAGGAGACAATGGATGGTCTCCGTTGGATAGTCCCCTTCATCGACCTTGAGAAGGCCTTATCTGGTGTAGTGAAAATTATTAGTTCTTTTGGCACTCGTCCAAACTTAGGTGCGCTCTTGTTCGCTTGATTGATCGTCGGCCACAACTCATCGAGAACTTTGCGTCGTTCTGGCTCGCATTTCGGAACCAATTCAGGCTTGAGTTCGACAAGCAGGCAAAGACGAAAACGATGGGATCCAGCAACCAATGCGCCCGTCACTCCTGGATACGCGCTAATCGTGTTTTCCATGTCTGTTGGATCCATCTTAAGTCCATTGGACATGGTGATCCAGTTGTCGGTCCGGCCATGGAAAGTCCACCAACCATCGGACCCCTCAATTGGTGCGAAGAGATCAGACGTTCGGAATTCCTCAAGGTGAGGACATGTGTGGAAGTACGCCATCGTACGGTTGATGAGTTCCGTACGCGTGATTACCAGCTCGTATAATCCAGGGATGACTTCTTCCATTCGTTGTCCCAACTCGAAGAACTTCATTCCATTCCAGTACGTGTTGTCACCTGTAGACTCGAGGCTTTGGCCGATTAGTTGCATACATCATTGATCAAGAATAATTTCATCGAAAAGGGGCAAGTACTAGGGTACCGAAGAGAATGATGCCACCTACAAAGGACCTGCACCTTCAGTGCACCCATACAGCGGAAACAGATGCGGTATGAGCTTTGCGAGTTTCTGGCCTAGAACCGGGTTGAGCGGTCCCCCTGAGTAGGCGACATGTTTCAGCTTGCAGATGGTCTCGAGTTCCTTCGGACTGTTCAGCATAGCTTCCAGCATTGAGGGCGGTATCAAAGCGCATGTTGCCGAAGAGGCCTCGATCATCTTCGCAAAGTTCTCCGCTGAGAGGCGCGTTCCAGGGGCAGGCAATATAATCGTAGAATCAGTGAGGAAAGATCGGAGTAGCATCCCTATGCCTCCGAACTTGGTACGTTCAGTCAGCTTTGTCCGTTGTAACAATGGCGACACTACGGCTCACATGGTAGAGGGGGAATGGTAGAAACACATCGTTTCCCTGTAGCGTTTCGAGCAATAGGTGCGGCCTCTTAGGAGGATTGGGTAAAGTGCTGAAGTCGTAAGGGATGGTCACACTGGCTATCGCTGTATGGTTCCAGTAGATAGGTTTCGGGTGCCCTGATGTACCGGAGGTCTTTTGCGTACACTTATTAGCGGTTGTCCGTGATAGGCTTGCGGGGAATATTCAAGGAGTTGATAAATCATCGCCAAGCCAGAACGTCTGAATAGACGTTGATCTTAATATGTCGCCCCAGAATGTGTTGAGATACTTACATGAAGTCCCACTAAGAGGAGTCCGAATGTCAGCGCAACGCTCAGTCAAAGTTGATTTCGAAAGTGTACAGGTAGGTAGACATGGAAACAACAATATAGATGTATATAGCTACGGTACGCATGATAGAAAGGCTATGTAAAAAATACTTACTAACTGGTATATGTCTAATGTCATCAAAAGCATGAGGGAAGGGATATTCATTGACCGCCTCGCTGTTCAATAATTCGGAGTATGAAGGTGTAGGTATCGCGGTTACCGTCTCGGCTGTCGACTGCAATAACGGCTGTAGAGACGTAGAGCTCTCCGGCGCATAGAGTAGATTCGTTGCACCAACAGTAGCGAAGAATCGTGTATTCGATGGTACCGTGTTGCTTGGAGACGGACAAATCACCTATTGCAGGTCAACGTCTGGGGCTTCTTACTCATAATGTCACGGAGTAGAGCGGAAGAAGACTTGTGAACTCCTCAAGTAGTCAGTTGGCGACCAAGATGAACATACACACTTGCCAGACTTCATAGCCGCCAAGATCCATATCAGGTAGCGCACGTCGTTGGGTCCCATATAGAAGAACCGCTCATCAGTCTCCTCCAGGTGCTCGAAGAGGAACCAGGCCGCTCTGTTAGAGGCATTGTGCAGGGCTTCGACTGACAAGTGTTCGAGGGTGCCATCAGGAGAAACTACAGTCACGCTTGGCCTCGTTCTCTTGCGGAGTCTCTGGATGATATTCGGGAAGAGGTCGTCCGTTGTCCACGGCATGTTTCGTGATTTAGCGCTGATCTGTTTTCAAAGACTGCACATGAAGCTGGGGTATTATGGATTAGAAGCGCCCGGAGAGAAATCCAAACGTGTAAGAAACCCCGAGAGAAATCCAACGTGTACACGTTGGGCCTGTCACATCCGATATATACGGCAAGCGAGAGCGGAGGCCGTCAGCTGCTGACACGAGCAAATGGCTCCTCCAAGCACGAATGCCCCTCGACTGTTGGTAGATCGCCTATCCCACGAGCGCGCTGACGTACGTATGTCTCCTTATCTAGCCTAGTCGACTGTAGATTACTCCGTAGGAAGGTAGCATTGACTTGGCATCACGGGGTGATCTAATCCGTAGGTGGCCGTAGGCACACTGCATACGGGGTACCTGCAGTGTGCACAACTGTCAAAGCGAACTGTTGGGTAGCATTGCAGGTGAAGCTGCTTTCGCGCCTCTCGCGGACTACGGCACGCTCCCGTCGTTCGGTGCCACTCGTGCGTGCGGGATCGAAACCGACGAGTAGAGGGACGGGTTGGGTTGGGGCTATGCGCTTGACCGTTATATGCGATTGCTAAGCAATCACGTGATTGGCCGGTGACGACACGGGCTGTTGGTTTCTTGGTCACGCTGCTTGCTGGAAAGCGGAGCAGTCAGCAGGGGTCGAGTGCTGGCGCCGCCTGCGATTGGGCCTCGGGTAACGCACTAGCGCAACTGGACGGGCAAAAGCAGCGAATCGCACGCCGACAGCGATTACCTACCAAACGAGGGGTAATTATACCGGATTGATGAGTAGCCATGCATGTAACGGGCGTGCATGTACGGATGGATCCATGCTATTAGCACTTTCTCCCCTCGATCCATATCAGTGATCGACTTTCAACTCTCGGACTTCCGGATTCCGTGGCCAATCACCGCCACAGCAAAGTCATCACGTTCAACGTTTTCGACAAACAGACATGGGACGATCTTCAGTCGAGATGAGACTATCAATAAGATAATGCCACATCTGGGGCACAACGCATGATCCTCCTACAGTTGATCGTTACGGCTCCACCGCGAAATGCGACATTGAAGGCATCCGAACGGAGTGCCCCTCCACGGGCGGCAGGAGAGTCAGATGCCGTCGTATTCCGTATGCTAACGTCGTTGGACTGTGAGGACGTGCCCACAATACCTGTCTGCTTATTGTCACCAATCATCTCGCGAGGGGCATGCGGATGGTACGACAAACGGTTCGGAATGCTACTATACTACCCAGGAGACGCCGAGCCTCGAGACTCGGGAGAAACTCTGCGTCGCGCTAGTATCACCATCGGGTCAAGATGTCGTCTAGTGTCGACAAGTGTCGAGACTCGAGAAGAGAATAGTTTTCAGAAGAAGGTCGCGAGTCAATTTTTCGAACTAAAAATACGCCAAACACGGGCTGGCATCCGAATCTTGATCGGCATCAAATCAACTGCAAGGAAATCCAACCGTCCAGTGCCTCCTAAGGCTTAACTGCTCAGATCGTCAGAGGATCCGCCTTCTTCTTACGAAGACTTCTCGAGTACCATAATAGGGAATTCCTGATAGCCATTGTCTAGGTCCCACTCCGGCTTAATGCGAATACTGAAGGACTTCCCTTCTGTCGATTTCGAAAGGGCGAATCCCATGCGTTGGTACATCGAGACTTTCGGGGGGTCTGCTTCCATGAGGATGGCACAGCCGACTGGAACTTTGGAATAGGCATATTCGGCCAAGGTTCTGCCAATATTCCGGTGTCTGAACTTCTCCTTGACGCCAAAACCACTGAACTCTAGAAAGACGGACTGTGAGAACCGGCTCACGGGAGAACGCGATAAAAGAGTAATGCTTACCCCACAGGTTGCCGACGCCATAGCGGTCTAAGTGAACATTTACCTGCTCACACAACTGACTCATGATTTCCCGATTTTTCTCTTCGCTTGTAGCATACTGTTCTACCGCGTCGAGATCGGCGAGATCAGGAGATGGCTGCTCCACAGGCACTCGTGCTTCCGAACGATCCGATGGGTTGTCTGAAGCTCTAGCAAATTTCTTGTCGTAGCGACAAGTGAGAGCAACACCCACCGTCTGTCCTCGGTATACTGCTTTGAATGCGTAAGCCTCTCTCAGAAAGATGGCGTTCAAGGCCTGGATCCATTCTCGAGACCCTAGCTTCATGAGAGCCCTCCTAAAATCGGCCTCGTTTCTTCTATTATACCCGTTTACTGTCAAGATTGCTTGTTCGGCCACTGCGTCAACATGTGTTTCGCCGATGACGTCGGCCAAGTTCTGAATCTCTTCGTCCTTATCCCTAAGCTCCCCTTCTTCTTCTAATAGGGCATTGGGTCCCTCATCGCCAATTGTCGCCACTTTGAACATACCGCTCGCGTAATCGAGGGTGACTTGCCTAAAAGGAAACAGGAGTTAGGCACATCTACCCTGACAGTGATTCCAGTCGATAGCGAGTTGATTTTTTGTTTCCTGCCAAGCAGGGTATCCTGAAAAAGGATACAGAGTAAAAAAAAGAAACAAACCAAAAATCTATGGCAGATGTGGGAAGACATACTCGTACACGACATCGCTGGGGTTGAAGCTTTCGGATGATTGAGACATGGTGAATAACAATGAAGGGGCTACCTATCGCGGATCTTTAAAAGGCGTCGGACTTATGATAAGGGCCGATAAAAAGTAGCGCAGATCGGCCATTTCGAGACGCAGAAGCGAGCGCAAGTTTATATATCACGACTGACGATGGTGATGAGTATCAAAGAAAGAACCGCATTATTACACAATTGCCGTTTTGTATGACCTTTGTGGTCAGCCGGTACATTCAAGACGAACAATCAATCAGGTCACGGACACATCTTTGTTGGAATCCGAGCATTGTTGTTGCTGCGACTCGACTTGTTTTCGGTCATATGAGAGAGAGAAGCTTGGTAGCTACCATCGTGCAAGGCAAGCATTCGCGTCTTTTCCTCTCACCGATAGCTGTTCTTTCGCATGACCAGCGACCGAATGCGTTCGCGATATTAATGTCCTGAAACCCTGTTTCTAATGCCTACCTGACCTAGGATCTCAGAGAACGGTGAAAAGATACTGTACAGATTGCATTAGTGCTATTTCCAATTGGAATTGCAGCTTCATGGTTCTCGCGACAGCTCCCTTACCCGAATAGAGAATGCGCAAGGCATGTCAAACGGCGCATCTCTCGAAACGCGCTTGTAGGTATTGATCAATGCCAGCAGCAGCTGACAGAAGCACGACCTCAGGATTATTCAATCGCCCCTATTCAGTGTCACTGTTACGAAAGTCTGACAAGCACAAAAAAGGTGTTTAAGTGAATTTGATGTGGAACACAATGTATTCTGTCTTTTGAAGGGAGTTGCTTTTTCATTTTCATGTGATCGCGGGTTTTCTCAGAGGTACGTAACAATGCATGTCGTCTGTGCGAGAGCTGTAACACAACCTGTCTCCGGTATTGTGGTCGAGCGGGTATGTGGTTTCAACATCCGGTTGCGTGTCTCGGATCGCAAGGGGAGTAGCTACAGGTAGGTATTATCCCCCGCTGCCATGATTCAGAAAAAACAGCTGCAGTTTGGGAATGCGGTAATACGAGTTTCGAGAATTCGATATGATGAAACCTCAGTTTGCCAGTCAAAGCACATGCTGAACCATCAGAAATAGCGACGGGCCTATTGATGGAAATGGTTTGCTCCGTGACGGCGTCTAATTTTTTAATCGGGAGACGACCTAATGGTGGACTCTGGGGGGCGCTGTCCCGACGGCTTGGGCTCTGACTGGAAATGACTTCTAGGACAATAACCTTTGCGGGTTTCTCGTAACAAGTACAGCCAACCAGGTTGGACTACAATTCCAAAAACGGTACAGACTATCGCTTCGGGCCTGTTGACGGGAATGCCGGCCCGATTGTTACCACGGTACCGACGGCCAGGGGAAAGAGATCAGCGACACTAACGACGCAGCCCGACCGATATAGGTATCACGCACGATCTCCGACGCATAAGTATTCCGTAACAGTATGGAGTGCCTACAGTCGCTCAATGTATTGCAGGTCGACAACGTCGAGTATTTATTTATCTGTCTCATCCCCAGATTCGCCATGGCCAGGAGCACGGAGGTAAGCGCAGAGCTTGAGGCTGAAACTGTTTGCATCGAGACCCCCCGTTTCGTTCCTCGAGATCCTGCCAAGTCCGTTCTCATTGAATCTGGGGGTTAGGTGGTACCTGTACAATAGGCAATCCGTATACACACCCATAGTGGTAGTGTAAGTGGTACATAGTACGGAATAGACAGCCCAAGATAGATGGTACGGCAGGTCGAGCTATCCCCCCAGGTTAAAGTGCCGCGATAGCTAGTTTTCGTTCCATGCTGAAGACGTGCGGCCTAACCAAGTCGCGGTAGTCATGTTTGTCCCCCGATTCTGTGCTACGCCCATAGTATACCAGATCCGGCGTAGGCCCAAATGATTATTTCTTGCTCCTCCCCGACAGGAGGCGGCTGTTGACAGGCTAGTTCTGTAGTGCACATAGTATTGGCTGCGGAGATACCGTTGCCTACAATCGCCCCACTTCGTCTACCTGTTTATTCATGTTTGCTCATGACCTCCCATTTACCTCGCCTCTCTCTCCCTCCCCCGTTCTTCCCTTTCTGCGGCGCCATCTGTGCCAAACCTGCCCCAGACAGACGTTACGAGACGTTTCAACCTGTATCACAAGCAAAACGTAGCCTCGGAACACATTACGTGATGCCGCTAATCGCCGTCCAATGAGCATTGGCCAGGTGAGGTTGCTCCTTCCCCCGATCATCTGTTGCATTAGGTACGTACCCCGTAGCTGCTGCATTACCCAGTCGCCCTTGCCCCCGAATTCTTCTAGACACGCTAGAATTATTCTAGAAAGGGCATCAACTGGGAACCCCGGCTATCAAATGTGGGGAGCCGGCCACTATGCGCACTAGCGTACCAAACCCTCAGGACTCTGCCCAATATGTATCTGCACTTATAGCCAGGTGAGCGACTTGTCATAAAACTCACCTCCGTTCTGCACGCTATTTGAAAGTTAGGACTCGGGAGAAACACGAGTCGAATTCGGATTATCAAAGAGGAATACAGAATACAAATCGTGTACGAGTAGAGTAGAGATTCGATCGGTACTTGTACATAACAATAATGCGCATCGAATCAGGAAGTCCAAGCGTTCCAGAACGAGGCGGGCGTCCTCCGTAGGCTCCGTCAACGCCGGTGTCAAAAAATATCTTGACATCTGCTTCCCTAGGCTATCTTCTTAGCTCGCACATGCCGGATGGGAAGCCTGGCTAAGCAACGGGTACCCGATACACCTAGGTCACGAAGAATGCCAATGTAATGCCTGCATGGCCTATTTACTCCGGAGCATTTTGTGGATTCATTCAATATACCTTGTACACGCTACCTATAAAACTGCTAGCAGAATATCACGACGTCTGAGTCGAATGCAATGGCACATCTCTTGAAACACGCCTTCATCTCTAGAAGAAACTCAACCTTCAAACCTCTGATTCACGTACCTCGTACCCTTTTCTTTAGTGCCGCAAACATATGGAATTCGTGGACTAGTTGTGATAGATAAACAGTGGTTTGCTACTCAAGTACCTAGATTTCGCAGTTCAGGTACATTATGTAATGCTTAATCGGAGATCAGCGACCTAACATGGACTGGAAGGTACGGCCCACGAAGTACATCACGGCGAGGGAAGGTATGACCAAGCTGTTGGTACATGTGATTGTGTGATTGGCCCGTGGCAATCAATGTATTTCTCTACGGGGGATACATGGCAGGTACGCGCGTGCCTGACATGTGGGCTCCACAGCTTCCAATGCCCCACCGAAAACAGGACTCGGATGCACTAGCCACAGTACCCACCGGCACATAATCTTAGGTGAGCGAAGTCACCTAGGTACCTGGGTACCCTCCCCGTACCGGTACAGTGCCTCTGCCACCCCTTCACCTGATTCGACCGTTCCCATTTGCAGGGTCTTTCGTCACCTTCTAAGTTATTATTATTATTTCTGCATCCACGTCTTCAGAACCTCCCCTTTCCATACCACAACCAAACCACCTTGATGGCCCTCTGATAATTATAGTGGGATTATCAGTACTTACCATTCTTTCCTACTGGGACCTTTTTTTTCACTTCTCTCGGCGTCAAGCAACAAATAGGAAGCCTCCTGCGTTGGTGAGTACCGACCCGTTCCGTCTTCCCATAGTCGATCTTAAATACCCGGTCGGCCTGCATGCAAGCATCTTGTTTCGTTTGTGATGCACCCCATCCCTCATCTCAAAGCCCAATCCTTCTGATCTTCGAATCGTCTTTGCATCCGTCTCGCTAGCTCCTACAAGGAACTCCCCTGCCGCCTCCTCCCCCCCTCCCCTCCTCATGGATTCCTTCCAGCAGGTCGCCCGTGTCAAACCCATGAATGCTGACCAGAACGCGCCGCCGAGAAGAAGACTACTAGATTTCGTCGGAATACGTTCGCCTTACGGATATCCCATTATGTCGGGTTCGCCGCCCTCCGAGGGCGTCATACGCAACATCATGGACGAAGAGAAGGCCGCCGTCTTCGCCGCCGCCGCAGCCGCCGCCGCATCTGCCTCCGCTTTGAAGCAGTCGCAGCAACTCCTCGGCCACCAACACATGCAGAACGCCAGCTTTGACCGAGCCAACTCCCCCCACGGATCCGAAGCCTCATACCACTCGGCGCATCGTCCCTACGGCTCGCCCTCTGCAGTGTCCGTGCCGGGCCAATTGCCATTACCCGACCCCAACATGACCCAGGGCATCATGATGTCCATTCTACCTCCCGTCGGCCAGGGCATGCCCATGAACATGAACAAAGCTTCTCAAGCTTCTCAACCTCCAGTCAAGGCCTACCCATGCAGCACATGTCAGAAGCGCTTCGCTCGGCGCAGTGATCTTTCCCGACATGGTGAGTCCCTCCACGAGGGCTTGCAACTCTCCCTGCTTGCCGCGCATTGCCCCTATACATATATAGACCTAGTGCTGATGACTATGTTAGAGAGAATTCACACTGGCCATCGGCCCCATGCTTGCGACTTCGCTGGCTGTGGTAAACAGTTTATCCAGCGATCCGCTCTGACCGTCCACCAGCGTGTTCACACTGGAGAGAAGCCTCATATGTGCGAGCGCTGTGGCAAGGTAAGGTCGCTCATCAAGTGCTTTTCAAACAGTATCCTAATAGTATTATAGCCGTTTAGTGACAGTAGTTCGTTGGCTCGCCACCGCCGCATCCACTCGGGCACGCGACCCTACCAGTGCCTTTACGCCAACTGCCTGAAGACCTTCACCAGAAAGACCACCCTGACTCGGCATCAGCTATCACACACGGAGAGTCTCGAAGAAGCGGCCGCCGCGACCGCCAAGAAGCTTACGGAGCAGGCGACGAAGATGGCTGCCACCAAGTCTGTCCGTAGTGACGGAGGCGAGGTCACACTCAACTCTACCCACGTATCGCCATTGAACACGCCATCCCCATGCCCGAGACACATGTCTGCCTCTCCCGCTGCCGACCCTTCAGCAGCCAACACGATGCGAGCGAATGAGTACTCGTATATGGGCAATGGAACTCTTCCCGTCCACCTACGCACCGACATGCACACCCCACCCGCCACTTCGATGGCCAGCTTCACCCCAGGCATGCGCCCGACTTCTCACCCTAACAGCTACCCGCCACCTCCTACTCTAGAGCCCAATATCGAGTCGCACCAGTCCGCCGGAGGTAGTACCGCCGGCAGTCCTCACATGGGCAGCGTAGGATGGCAGTCGCCTTCGCATGTACAGTCCCCTTCGCACATGGCGTCGCCTACTTATAGCAACAGTGGTGGCAACCCGTCTGTCTATCCGGAGCTTGAGACCTCGTTCGGCGGCAACTCGTTGAGTCCTATGTACTCCTACGGTACGCAGATCCGCCGACCTACCAGCACGGAACCAGTCACATCCACGTATGAGGTGAAGCCGCGACCGAGCGAGCTGTGGGCAGGCCAATAGGGTGGCGGCCCCGTTTTCTCGGGCGATAACAACAATCACAACGTGGCTAATCCACAGCTCTTCGATGGAAATACTTCCATGGAGGAGTACGTGCCAGATACGACGGTGCCCTTCTACTTTCCAAACCCTTAATGCGTCGCCCTGGAAGCGTTTTCGAGAAGACAGCGTTGCTTTGCACAGACGGAGTGGCCCATGGAGTTCGAGGTTATGGATTTGAATCGCGTTTTCCGGCGGGGGTTATTTGTCCTTGCTTCACTGATACCATTTGCATTGCATAGCGTTTGCTAGATTCTCGCATCTCTCTTTTCTTACACGGCATTTTCAAGTCGATGTAGGGGAACTGATGAGATGTTCAGGATCTCCGGCATGTGTGGTTGGGTATTTCAACCCAGTTGCGAATTCTCTTTTCTCACTTTTTCCTCGATTCATACTCTCCGGCGCGGACATGGTGTCGTCTAGCGACTCGGAAGACGTTGCATTTTCATAAGCGGCATTGCTGGTGGCTGGCATGGAGTTCAGGTATGCACATCAAAGGGGTCATGGAGATGACTTTTCTTCTTTCACAAAAACAAAGTGACAGAGAGGAAAGCTGAGGGCAAGGAAATGGGAAAGGAAAGGGGTGGTGGTTTGTGGGATAAGGGGGCAACGGGGCCGGCGGACAAACATCTGTTTTCCTATTTCTCTCTCATTGTGTGTTTTTTTCCTCCTCGTCTCTCTCTATCTCTCTCTCATCTCTGTTTCTTCGAGTTTTACCCCCCAACTCGTAATTTTCAAACACTCAAACCGTGAACATAGCGAAGGCGTTCTTGAGACGAATACGCCACCAGGTATAAGCGTTGTTTATTTTCGATTTTTCGCGAGCGCAAAAGGCAGGGCACAGCACAAAGGGCAAAGGAAAGGGTAAAAAAAAACGCGATATGAGTGTGGTGGCGCTTCGAGAGAAACTTCTTTTTACCAGATCAATTCGACTATACCCCTAAGGACGCTATATATGAGGGCCTAATAAAAAACACCAAAACTGAACATTTCGATGGGATTGCTTGCTTCATCGTGACTTGTAGAATGGTACTCTTCGACTTTTTGCTTTTGTTTCTCGAGCGCGAACGATAGGGGATGTCATTCCAGCATCTGCCGACGTGATTTGATATATCGCCCCTTGTCCATTCCATTCAGCTCGTGATGATATCAGATCCGCACAACCAGGATCTGACATCTAGGCATTTCCTATCACACTTACACACCAAGAAGTCGGTAAAGCTGATAGTAAAAAGGGTTACGAGATGACCGTACATAACAATTCCCACCATTCTCTCTCACTCACAGCACATTCACCCCCGACGGAATAACACAGCCTATGCAATTCCGTACTTACAACCCCCGATCGTCCACCCTAATCCCGATCCGGCCCGCCCAGGAATTTGACACACCGAGACTTTGGGACACGGGGGTGCGATGCAAGGGGGAGGGGATGGGCGTTACGATGACGGTCCGCGACGGTCCGAGGCATGCTGTTGTTACAGAGGAGAATGGGAAAAACTGACGAAAAGGAAGAATTCCGCAGTTTCTGAATCAAACCATAGGGGTCCTTCTAGGGGTCTGAGACCCGCAGGCCTGTACTCCGTACTTTACATGTACGATATGTACGAGTACGAAGTACGCACATACGCAGTAGGTAAAATATGTAACTCCGTTCAGAAAAGGGAAGACGGAAGAAAGAGGGGGTGGATGGACGGGACGGTGGCCCCCTCCGGGCCTGACCTGAGCTGACCTGGTTCTGGTCGACGGTATGCAAAAAGGTAGGTAGGTAAGCAGTGCCAAGGATGACCGCGCCACTCCCGCATTCTGATCAGATCACAAGCACAAATCAAGCACCGGTGTTCTCCTCACGTACAGCGACCATTCGATTCGAGTCCGTCCTGTATGTACATACTGCGTACATACATAGGCGTCATGTCAGCACGGGTTCCCAGTTTAGCATGTCGCAGCTGTAATGTATGTATGTAGGTCCGGTCGTGCTATGCGTGTCTGTACTCGTAATACTAGGTAAGTATGTGAACCGACTAAAAAAAGCAATGCGAAGCTTGAATTTTTCTGACATGTTTTGGGGAAAATCTGGCCCGGCCGCATCTGACCGAGGAGACAGAGAGAGGGGGGGAGGGCCCCGGCCGGCCGGTGCGGCCCCAGCCCCAGTCAGCCCCTGGTGTGAGAGAAGGGAGGTACGGTACGGGATACGGGATAATACCCAAGATGAATGAATGCGGTAAGCACTTTATCTCAGTGTGGTTTAGTCTGGGGGATTAGGTGCGAGTGTTATTATCCCGTAGTTTGGTTGGTGTTGTTTGTTATGTAGTTGGGTGGTTAGTTGTGGTTGTCAGTTAAGTTGTCGCGTGGAGTTGAAGACGTACAAGTCGCGATGGGTGTAAGTTACTTGTCAACTCTCGCCATTGAAGAAAGACGAAAAGAAGAGAACAGAACAGAAAACAAGAGAAAAGAAACGAAAGCATCCCTAAACTCCCCGTCCTTTTGCCCTAATCTTAGCTACGCATGTACCTATTCCGTCTGTGCGGCTGAGGGAATCTGTGGTTGACGAAACGGGAAAATCCTTAGAAGCCACCGACCCGTTCATCGTCGCGATGCGGTTCTGGTTTTCTCTTCCGGTATCTTACAATTAAGAGCTGGGATGTCGGCTTATTCATCCGTTCCAGAAGATAGGAGAAAAGACAAGAGCAGATCCAGCTCCGGGGCACCAATGGCCTTGCCACCCTCTCTCTTTCTCCCCTAGGACGGAATTGAACCCTGTTCGATATACATCCGCTCTGCGTGTCGGTACCGTAGATGGTGTGTAGGCAGGTACCCTTCTGTGCGAGCAGATGTAGATGTATGCAGGTTGTTTAATTATGAAGATGCCGTTCATCTCCTTCTGTATGTAGGGAGCGTATATGTATATGTATATGTAGATGAAGTACGGTACATGCTGATAGACTAGACGACCTGTCTCTGCTACGAGGGGATCTCGAGAGAAGGGCAGATCTGATTCTTAATCCCAAAGATGTCGGGTTACCGTGCCCACATGGATGTCGATTCCGGAGATGTCCCCGTCTGCCGTCACGTTGGACATCCCGTTGTCGTACTACGGGTACCGTCTCTTTTACTTACTAGAAGAAGTATTCAGTACAAGTGACTGATGTTGAAATGTCACATTGTCGAGTAATTAGTACGGATTATTCGTAGTGGAGGTGAACCCCTGGAAGTGATCAAGTACCGGCTGGTATTCCGTATGAGAACCGAGTGGTGAAGATCCACATTGGAGTCGTAATTCTGGGACAAGCAAAGAGACTTCAACGAGTAATCTGTCTAGACAGGTATTCCGGTTTACAGCGATATCCTCTTACAAAGCATGGTTATTAACGAACCGAATCAAATCACCAGACCAAACCCCAAATCGCCGCGCACGATTTTCTCGACTCGGCTTCTTCCTGTCTCATATTCTCTTGTCCAGAAGCGCCTGCAAAACGCGCAAAGTACAGCGTACGTACTGGCAATATACGATGACCTCTCCAATTGGCCCGAGGATCTCTTCATCTGCCTCCCGACGTCATAGATATAGACGACGTCGCCAGCATCCGCGGGCCCTATGTGCCCCCCCATCTTGCCCTGTCCTGTCCTGCTGTCCTGATGCCGTGCCGTGATGCGTCTTTGCTGTCTCGATTCGCCCGGCAGCCCACCTCTGCCAGAGCCCTCATACATAATCCCATTATACTATAACAATAACTCGCTGCCACGTCTTGGGCTCTGTCCCGACATCCGGGTTCTCTTTTTAGAAGCTATACTTGACACGATAATCCCATATTTCTCCCCCACACGCTCCGGTTAAAAACATACACGACAGCCCGTGTAAGTCCGGGTCGCACGGGCGCATCTCGGGGCCGCATGTGTTTTTCTGATTATTTATTTCTTTTTATTTTATTTTATATTATTCTACTTACTACTTGCGACACACTACTTGATACCCACCAACTCGCGCACGAATAGCGAATAGCGATTCAATCTTATAGTGGCCCCATCAACTTGCGCTGTCAGACTCAAGACTCACAACTCGAGACTCAAGAGAGACGAACAGACAGAGACACAGAGACTTGACCTCGCTCAAACTGATGTCCGATACCTGACAACCGTTATGGCAACCTCGTGTGAGCTTGGCCTGGGCTGAGTAGATTCACCGATCGTGCGCTCACTCGCTGCTCTCTCTCTCTCTAGCTGCGCTCTGTTGTCCCAGTATTAATCAACATGCCCAAGTGGAAGTTCGCCGTCGTCCATCCCCGGCCGTAGACCTCCCGCCGTCTCCCCAGTAAAGGCCGCGCACCACATTATTCTCTTGTCAGAGAGAAGAAGAAGAAGCAAGCTGTCTGTTTCTGGTGCCACAGACAAATTGTTATTATTTGCTGGCCTCGTAGCGTTTCTCTCCTCCTCGCCTCCACGGTTCTATCTCTTCTCGTTTCTCGTTTCTCGTTTCTCAACCAACGTCTCCACGCCCCAGCAACCCACGGCCGCGCTCCCCCGACTCCCTAGCCGTCGCGACAAATTACACAAAAGGTTACTCGTCCGTTGTCGTCTCCACAAATATTAATTCCCATTGAGCTAGGTCTATAGGTCCCCTTATCTCCTGCGCCTGATTACTCATACATTTTCAACGTTGCTGTTCGCGCGTCGTCCCTGGCCCGACCTATATATTATGCGACTGCGGTAAACGACGTCGCTGTTTCAAAAGGCTCACTCAACTCTCTCGCCTGCTATAAAACAGCCCGGCCGCCCGATCGCATGTTCCTAGACTCTTCTCCCTAGCTTGGGCGGGGCGCTTCTTACTAGCTATAGTCGCATTCGGGGACTCTTCTGGACTCTCAGTGACACAGGCAGGCTCGCAGCAAAAACACCATGCAGGGGATCCGAGTTCAAGACCTTTTACTGCCGGACGAAAAGTCATTGGAAAACCTGCCGGAGCAAGGGGAGTGCCCCATCAAACCCAGGCATGCGCCCCCAGAATTGAAGTATTTTCTTATCGAATTCATCCACGACACCGTCTGCCCCTTTTGTTATATCGGCATGAAAAACTTATTAATGGCCATCGATATTTACAAGTCGAAGCATCCCGATGCTGTATTTGAAGTCACTTGTACGCCGTCTATTCTTGCGCCGACAACTGCTGACATTAGTAAGTCTCTCGATGCCGCCCGCCTCAATAAAAGCTGTGGAGACCTCCAAATCCGCCGTTCACCTTTTACTCTGAGCTATGGATTGGAAGGTTGTTCCGTCATGTGGACGGGGTCGCGTGCTGCATCCATCCCCTCTCGACTATAAGCGAGAGGGATTCCTGAGCACGGCGCGTATTCGCCAGATAGGAGGAGGATTCACACCTTCATTCATCTTCTTTTCTTTATCTTATTTTCTTCTTCCCTTCTTCCTATCTTACACAAACGAGGAGAGAGAAAAGAGAAAACAACACAACACAGCAGCAATTGACTAACAACGTCTCACCCTAGATTATGATAAGATCTATTATTACAGTGGTTACCGGAAGCTACCAGCGAGTCGCTTCGAGATATGGGATACGCTCGGGAAGAATGCGGGCATCAAATTTAGCTGGAAAGGCCGTGTAGGCCACTCGCGCAACTCCCATAAACTGCTTCGTTACGCTCTCCAGAAAACGCCGACGACTCAGAAAAGCGTGGAATTAACAACCTACCGGCCAAACGGAGAAACTCCCCTCTACCCTCCTTACTCTCTCCGCGCCCCCGAACAGCCGGTTTCTGTCGCGCAACCGCGCGGCCCAGACCTCCAGATGCGACTATTAGACGCCATTACGAATAAATATCATGAACACGACAAGGACCTCTCAGATACCCAGGTCCTCATGGAGATCACGCGGGCGGTAACCGGCTTTCCGCAGCATGAGATCCAGAGCGTACTCGACAGCAAGGAGTGGGACCATACCATCGACACGCTCTCACAAGAGGTAAAAGACCGCGTCAGGGTGCGGAATAAAAGTGCCGGGCCCATCATCGCCGTGCCGACCATGGTGCTCAATGACAAATGGGTATACGGCGGCTTCCAGGGGGTGGCTGAGATCGTCGACCAGTTCGAGCTGCTGCGGCAGGGCATCCAGCCGCCCCAGGAATACACTAAATCAAGCCTCGTGCTCGAGGGCGGCATTGCCGACACCGTCGCGCGCGAGGAGCTTCTGGCGAGAGACAGGGGCAACGCCAATAGCAAATCGCCTGTCACATAATGTAGGTGGGGGGAGGATCATGAGAGATGATGATTTGGCGACAACAACGGGCGCCAGGCAAACAAGCAACCATATGTAGCTACTACATATTCTACTCCATTACATACCACCATGTTCTTGACACATATACATACCCTACGCAGGACTTTTTCTCGGCATACGACTGGCCAGCAGGGACCGGGTCGCAGTTGGTTCGACTTGGCTCGGCTCGGCTTCAGCAGATAGAGAAGAGAGGAGTAGACGAGAGGAGCCGAGAGAGGAGAGGGCCCCCGTCTAGTGCAACGTGATCGAGATTGAGAGGGGGGCAGGGTCGGGGGGTCCAAGCAAAGGAGGCAAGACTCGACAGAGTGGTGTTTGGAGAAAAAGAGCGAAGAGAGAGCGAGAGTAGAGAACAAGTCAACACGCACGGCACGGCACCGCACGCGCGTACACTACACACTACCTACACAAAAACACACGCACCGCTCGGCGCTCGCACATGAACGGAGGGAATTTTAATTGTGATTACTGATCAAAAACCTGCCTGAAAAGCCCGGCCGTTTCTTCCTCCTTCCCTTCCTCTCTCCACTGAGTCCACTCCACTCACTCCCTTTTATCCCTCTCCGTCTCTCTCTCTACCATTTGCGTGGCACCACAGATAGTAGTATCCATGTGAAAATTACGCCAGTGTAATCCGTATGTTTCTTGATCTCGATTAAACCCCCCATTCATCGTAGGGCCCCCAATCCAACCCCTATCTTCCCTCGTAGGCAAAACAGTTGTTTAGTCGAAACTCTTACGCTACCCTATCGGCGACACGGAATGCGTTCCTTGATGTCGCCCCCTCCCCCTTGTCGCCAGTTTGCTGCTGTGACCGTACCCGGTACGGTATATACCTACATACATGATACATATACATTACATCGAGACTAATGCGCCGCGGAAGTGTGCTGCAGCAGAGAACGAGATGAGAGAAACGAGACGAGATAGAAAATGTGACCAGGCAGCGAAACAAAACAAGACAAAAGAACAGAGCGTCACGCGCAGTTCTGTCTGCTGGCTGCAACATATGCGAGCCGGAGTCTCGGTACCTGGACAACCCGCAAACCGCAACCGCAGCCGAAAACCACACGAGACATTGATCCAGGGAATCCGTCAACCCGAGCCGACATCCTTACTTTTACTTATGTACTTACTTACATGTTGCTAGCTACATATGGAGTCGTATTGTAGTGACTACTAAACAAAAAAGACAAATCCAAAAAACACGCGACTCACGAAATCATCCATCATCTCGATCGCGCGGCGCGGACAGCGGAAAGGGAAAAAAAGAAAAGAGAGAGAAAACCGAACTAAAGTAATCAGAAAATAGCCATCACGGTGATTTGTATCAAGTTCGGGCTTGGCTTTCGTCGTGTTGTTTACATATTTCGTAAAATTAACTCGATTATTGATCAAAATAGAAATAAATAATCATTTTGTGGGTTCCTATTGCTTTTCTGGCAAGAAGTAATCATCATCGACATGAGAGCGGAGGAGGAAGAGGGCGCGTGCACGTGAAAGTGTCTTCGGTTCTCTGAGACAATATTGGACCCTGAATGAGATGATGGGGATGGCAAAAAAAAAAGCAAGGGGTCCCGTGCATGAATCTCGATCCCCCACGCCGAGAAAAGGTCTCAACTCAGAACCAGACCATGACAACAACAGAACAGACGAGAGGGAGAAAATGAGGGGTCAGACCCCGTCCGTCAGGGGTTTCTATTTCAGGTCGGAATGTGCCGTAGGGCATCCCGGCACGGCCTCAGTTGACATGACAGTTCAGGTCCCATGGATCAGGTCGCTATCTGCGTAGCCAGTCGTGTAGCCCGCGCGCCGGCGCCATCAATAGGTAGCAAAAAAGCGAACGAAACCTGACACACACTGACCTGGGTGAACGCTAGCTTGGCATCGGTCGACGGAAACCAGCGCAGTTCAGGTCTAGCATAGCCTGCATCTTGTTTTCCATTTCGGAGGGTAGCTTGGGAAAGGTACGAGTAGTTTGGGGGTCACCCTTGGGCCTCGGGTCCTTGGGGAGAAGGAAAAGAAGGGAAAGGATTGCGGATTAGAAAATTACCGGCTCGAGCGAGCTATCGAGGAAGCACAAACGCACCTCGGTAGATTATTCTGTAGACGAAGTGAGTCTGAGACTGACTGACTGACTGAAGTGCCTGACACGAGACGGAAAACAACATGAGGAGTATTGAACGAGTCGACCAGACAACCAGTCAGTTACCTATTTGTTGGGCATCCACGAGCAGATCCCGTATTCATAATCATGAATCCCGTCCGTTTGGTAACTCACTAACAGACATGGATTACTATTTATTGTTTATTCTATAGATAAGTGCGTGATCAGGGTGTGAGAGTGCGTGAGTGAATATCCCGTCCCTACCAACCCTCCCCCTCCAAGCATGATGAGAAAAGAAACGATCAAAAAGAAAGGGTCGAGAGAAATAACCTGGTAACGACTCCATGCAGACCCCTTCGACAGACCCAGAATCCCCCGTCCCGGTACTATTAGACCCTAACTTGACCTACATACGCATATGATTCCGTGCTCCCCACCGGGGGAAAGATGCGCCGTGATCAAAAATCAGAAACCTGTTGTTCTGATCTGTCCGGGGCCTTTATTACGGTCCATGCCTAACGGAGTCGTTACGGTTGTGCAATGAGTAATCCGTTTCCCAAACGGAACGTCCGACTTACAGGTACTACTCGATATAGGGATATTCTGGAAACGAAGGATCTATATTCATCAATCGAAGGACCGATTCCGAGTTTGTGATTCCCTTTTCTGCCGATGTTTACCCCACTCGTCGCGATGCGCGAAGGGTACCTACCAGGTGACTAAGCTATAGATCTGGGCGATTCTTCATCCCAAATGTCAAGGTTAACTTCTCCCGAGAATGTCAAACTCGGTCGAGACTACGTCTATATATTCATCCCTAAAATCAAGCTTAAGTTCACTCTTCCTTCAATTCGACATATGGGCAAAGCATTAAAAATACTCGTACTCCTCCGTCAACGAGTAGACAGAACCCAAGAGATGAAAGCCAAGCAAAGAAGTCGAGTTCTGTCTGGGGTTGCCGCTTTACAGAGCTGGGCCAGATTGGATGATTGGACAAATGGAGTCGTTTCACTGATTCGTTGCACTTTGGCTGGCGCTAGTGCGTTCTCGTCGTAGCGCCAGACGCTAGACTCGAGCGGATACTGTGCAAGTACCTTCGCCCGTACTGTCTCTAGCGTGATCGGTACTGTAGCCAGACACTGTCCTAACGGCAGAGGGTCAGTTGGTGTAAAAGTACCGCTGCTCAGGCCAAGGTGGCATT
Source organism: Xylariaceae sp. X3-2 (assembly GCA_028637685.1). NCBI lineage: Eukaryota > Fungi > Ascomycota > Sordariomycetes > Xylariales > Xylariaceae > Xylariaceae sp. X3-2. The sequence goes on from JAJFDI010000077.1 coordinate 90,650, forward strand.
TTGCCATTCAACCGAGTTGGGTTGAATGCTGGTGCCGCGCTACCTAGTTTCCGATCTCACGACTCACTGCTTCACGTCTGCCTGTGAGATGCCTAACAATGGACGACACTGCCTGCCCGGGTACCTAGAATTCAGAGCAGAGATCCCATTATCTGTAGGTACTTCGTAGTGCAATGCGGTCCCCAGGACTCGGCCTAGACGTGTTACCTGTGCGATGCGCCGGCGAGTTGATGACCGACAATTACCGGGAACTGCAGCGGCAACAAGTAGCTCACAAGTACCAACGCGCATAAGCTCTGCACTAGCGCAACCTTGTCGGTACCCGAGACCCAGCTCACTGCATCTCCCATCGGTTGCCGATCTGGTCGTAGCAATCCCAAAGTGCAAGCCACACCTGAGCCAGTCTCGTCAGCTGTTTTTCTCTTTCCTTATCTCTTACAACATTAATCCTCATCCCACCTTCTCATCCACTCACTCCCGCGTTTTACTTTCGCTAAAAACGACGTCGCCATCTCATAGACAGATCTGTTATTCTGTGCTTTTTTCTCTCTTTCTAGACCGAACTTAGTCTTCCCGTTTCCAGTAAACGACAATCGTTCAAAATGGCCACCAAGGAGTTCACTTTCCAGGACGTTGCTGAGCACAACACTAAGAAGGACCTGTTCCTCGTTATCCACGATAAGGTCTACGATAGCACCAAGTTCATCGACGAGCACCCGTAAGTTCATCGATGCCATTGATCCGATTCATTGTCGTCGCTCATCGCGATTTTTGACGCGTGTACTGACCGCGATATTCCTTGTCTGCAGTGGTGGTGAGGAAGTCCTGCTCGACGTCGGTGGTCAGGATGCGACCGAGGCCTTCGAGGATGTTGGACACAGTGACGAGGCCCGCGAGACCCTCGAGAAGTACCTCGTCGGCACTGTGAAGCGCCAGGTGAGCATAGATCTATTTATTATTTATCACATTTTCCCCAACTTCAAGCACCCCGCCAAAAAAAAACAATCCCCGAACGACCAGCCCCATCCTGCGGTCTCCGCTTTTCGGCTTGTTTATGGATCTTTTTGTACTGACGGGGCGATTCTTCTCTGCAGCCCGGTGACCCCAAGCCCAACAAGGCTGCCGCCGCCTCTGCCGTCTCTCCCCCCGCCGACACCAGCAGCGCCGGCATGGGCACTGCCCTCTACGCCTTCGTCTTCATCGGAGGTATCGCCGCCTACTTCGGCTACCAATACCTGCAGAACCAGCAGGTCAACGCTTAAGAGAAAAGCGAAAAGACTACAGAATTTTATTTTTCTCTTTTTCACGCGATCATCACAGTTAGCCCGAAGGCCGGAGAGATTATGTGTTCAATAAGAAATGGGAAGGGGCGGGCCAAAGGAAATATGACATGGGAAAGGCAAAGAACATACACCACACAAAAGTAGCGAGCGGACAGAGAGAGAGATTCATGCCAGAGAAGAGAGAGAGAGACAGAGGAAGAGAGAGATGTATGCCAGATGGGTTGATGTGAATATGATAAGTTTTTGTTTTTTTTTCTTATTGCAATTGACACGTATTCTTTCTTACCCGACTCGTGTTGTTGGTCGATCGGGGATTTTCTGCCGGTCTCTGTTGTTGGATCTCTCAACCTCGAGGGCAAGGAGGGTCATATAGACGATAAATCAAGTATGCGAATATCATCGTTTCTCGATGATATTAACACCTACAAACTCCTGGTTCTTCATTTTCACATGATCGTGGCATCCTCCGTATCCACGCGTCTCGATGGCAGTATCTGGATCTCATTTGTCATGAGTGATTAGTAGTCAATTGTTGAGCGCCAATCAAGATCATAAACCCAATCGCAATCTCTCTCACTCCGTCTCTCGGCCTTGCTTGGAATCTTTTATCGGCCGGTCCTAATCGTCGACGAATCTCTCTAGTGAAATTACGGATTTACCCCATGATGGAGAGTTGGGGAACGTCCATTTTCTGCGCAAACGGAAATCCGAACATGCCAGATTGTCATCTGCCAATGATCGTCCGCCAATTTCTCAGCATAAGCATTTATGTACTTTCGACGCGGAGGCGTGCGACTCCTTCTCCATATCATCGCACAATGTCTCGTCGCCCGTCGGTATTTTCTATTACTTTGATTACCTGTAAGCCAATCGCTTACACTTACATAAGGACACCTATCACCCCATTACTGTGAATTCCATATGGTGAGATCTGTAATCCATGGTGTCGTTTCTGTCTCGGTACTTACGTCTACGTATCTACATGGATGTAATCCGTATCACCCCGGGTTTAACTGGAGGGGTAAAGAGTCCGTTGCGCCACGATTTAAGCTCCGATCGGACTTCCATCGTCAAGCCACACTAAACTCTACGTACCCCGCCACATGCGCTAAAACTTGCACTAACCATTAGCCTCCTCGACTAGAAGCCGGCCCACTGCCATTCATTCAGCCCTGCTTTCTCTCCTTGTTCAACCAATTCGTCAGAACGACATTGACGAATTCGACCACGAACATCTTCCGCGCACAACCTCCGCGCACGCACAACGTTGTCCGCCAAGCATATCTATACTGAGTCAACCATGTCGTCCCTTGCGTCGTCGTCGAAGCTCAACAGCAATGGCAAGCGTCTCGCGCCTCCCTCCCCATCCGTAGGCGCCAATGCCTCTTCTACCAAGGCCGATGGAGCCGCCGCAACGAAGCGTCAGAAGCGCGACATTGTCGGGAGCATCAGAGACCGCGTATCGCCCACACCTACACCAGCTGCTGCAGCAGCGGCCGCCCGAGCTACTGACTTCGGTAGCCATATGATGACGCAGCTGGTATACGTCGTGGACTTCCTCAAGGCGAAGCGCGCACCCAAGTCCCTGCAAGAGATCCTCGATCATCTCACCATGCAGAATCTACCCGAAAACCAACTCCAACTCTTCGTCGGCCTCATGCTCAATCACTCGCGCATCAAGCACACCCCGGATCCGAAGAACGCCAAGGGCCCCAAGAACCCCAACGCATGGCGCATGGGCACGTGGCAATTCCGTGCCAAGATCCCCGGCGTCCACGACAAAGTGACCCTGCTCACATACCTCCAGGCGAAAACGGATGCATCGTCACTTGCAGTCAAGGACCTGAAGGATGGCTGGCCGGACTGCGACCAAGCGATCACCGAGCTCGAGGCCGAGCACAAGATCCTCGTCGTGCGCACGAAGAAAGATAACAACGCCAAGCACATCTGGCTCGACGACCCGCGCCTCTCGCACGCCGTCGACCCCGAGTTCCTGGCTATGTGGCACAAGATCGAGCTCCCGGCCCCAGACGACATGGTTAGAAAACTTGTCGCGCTGGGTCAGAAGCCTGCCAGCGAGGCGCCGCAGGTCAATATTAAGGCGCCGACGAAGGCGTCGAAGAAGAGGAAGAGCACGCGCCCGCCCAAACACCAGAGTAATGCGCACATGTCACACTTGCTCAAGGACTATTCGGGTCAGCGCCGCTAGTGTGCGGTGCAGGATCCCTGAGTTGTCCTATTGAGACAGGACGGAGATAAGACGAGACAAACATGAGCGGATGGGGGACTTGGGAGAATGCGTATATTACTCCCTCGAGAATGAAACCCTCTCTTATACGGGAAAGATTGCATGGAATAGGAGTTCTACGGTATCACCCCTAAGGAAAAGGGGGTAAAATGAGCATTTGCTGGCGTTAGGGATTGATTGATTTGGCCCCGGATTACGGGACTAAGGGCTGAAGGGAGTGCAAACAAGATTGTTGCTTATTGCCCTGTTGTCGACCGATAGACTTGATGGCGACGACGACGTATAGATAGTGTGATGGCCGCAAGGTTGTGCCTAGTATGAGTTTTCTCTAATATTACTTTATAAAGCGTTCTGGAGTGGACTCATGATGGGTGTGAGAGTTGATGAGTGTGAGACTGTCAGGAGCACGATTATGAGCGAAAACGATTGTGTTATACGGCTTTCACTTATCGTAGTATGCTTAATATGAATTACTATATTGCTTGCATGCTTGCTCGTATCTAGTATCTACGTCCAACCGTTGAAATTCATCGATCAAAATCATGTTGAACCGGAAGCTAAATAAGTCAAGCATTATGAAAGGTCGCTCCGAAACTAATAACAAGCGCCCTCATCGTCTCGAACTACCACCCCCAATATCCTGCCCCACACGATAACTCGCGACACGATCCCACTCGATCTTCTGCCGCGTGACGGGCAACTGTCTACGCAGGCCCTTGAATGCGCCCTCGCTGAGGCTCGTGAAGCCGCGGTTCAGCTCCTCCTGGTACTTCTTCTCGCCGGAGGCGATCTCGCGCGCCAGGGCGGCGCCCGTGTCCGAGCAGACGGTGCTGATGGGCTTGTTCGTGAGCAGGCGCACGTTGCCGTCTTCGTAGTAGTGCACGTCGACTTTGATGCTGCCTTCGAGGGTGCTTGTGGCGGGGCTGAAGAGGTAGAGGGAGCGCCAGCGGCCGTTCCTGTTTCACTATATCAGTTCCGTCCCTATCATCATCTCTGGGAAAATGGAGGTTTGGAGATCGCACCAGAAGTTGTTCGGGCTGTACTTGTTCGCCACGATTATGATGGCGAGCTTGGTGTCGTTATCGGTGGGGAAGACGCCGTAGGAGGCGTTGGGGTAATGTTCCTTGACGTATGTGGCCAGGCTCTTCAGGGTAGATTTCCTGCGTCATCGTCAGAATCCCTGCGTTTTAACCCCTGGTTTGGTTCGATCGGTCGGGACATACACCAAATCCGCATGTGCGCTGTCTAAGCTGTAGCTCTGGACATCACTTGCTTTCTGCGAGGTGAAAAAGGGGTTACTACTGATCGCGCGTTTTCCTCAATTTTGGAGAGTATCGGGACAGAATCGGTCGAACCTGTGTAGTATGATCAAACGCAAAACTCGACGAGCTATCGACATCATAGTAGCGCCCATCGCCGAGCGCGTTATGCGAGCTGATGATGACGTGCTGGCTGCTACCAGGCAGCTTAACAGTGACAAACTGCTCCTCGTTGTACTTCTCAAACGCGGGCTCGAGCTCCTCGACGAGCGAGGGGTCGTTGGCGGTCAAGCTCTTGATGTCTGTATCGGGAGGAAAACGAAAGAAAGCCCCGGGTTACTATTGTCGCTAGGCGGTCGCGGTTCGGAGAGGAGAGGACGGCCTACCATTTATCACATCTGCCAACTAGAAATATTCTCTGATTTAGCTGACTGTATAAGTGGTTTGCGCGAAGAAGCTGGTCTCCTACCTCTCCTGGGGGTGCGCCCTGGACGAAGGACTCGATGGTGGCGAGCGGATAGGCCATCTTGGTATAGGAGCTTGGGCTTCGATGTTCTGTTTGTGTTTCTCACGAACGGACGGATGGATGGATACCGAGGCGGATATAGGTGATGACTGGGGTCCGTCGGGAGTTGCTTATCGAGGTTGGAAGCGGCTAGATTATGTCGAAGGGAAGAGGATCGATTGTCATTAGGTACGGATTGCCTAGCACGACGGAACTGAAGCAAGAGGGCGCGGGGCAGCTGGAGAGTGGGCAACCTGATGCCAGCGAAGCCGATAGGGTGTGATCCGTTAAGGGGACCTGTTTGGTACCTTAAAATAGGGGTCTATTATGTATCTGAGCGAGTATATTCAGTTATGAGGTACATTAAAGACTTAGGATCCCATGTATCCGGTTAGATTCGAACTCAAAACCCCACAGTCGCTTTTAGCGCGCAGCGTGGGGAACTCACGGCCCCACTCAAAATGCACTCGGGAAGCAGCAGCAAATCCGTAAACATTCCGTATTTAAAAGACGATGCGTCTTCCTTCAAAATATTTATTTTCACATGGGGAATCATTTCGGTAGGAGTTCTCGGTAATTGATGCTCAAGCCATGTCGTCATTCACACGAAACAGAAGAATCTCGATCTTCCTATCTATACCGAGACACAAACAGAGATACCACCGTAAAATCTCTGCTGGTCGCTACCAAGAATAACACTCACTCATGATGAAGATATCAGCTCTCATCATAAGACGATACCACTCATACGACCTCGGCTTGATGAAACAAATACTCATATGACTGACTCCAGCAATGCAAGCGCTCATTCAGGTCGGCCTTAATACTCCACTAGCTTCTTAATACCCTCATAAATTCCTATGATGCTGTTAGCCGGGCCACGCAAGCAGTCTCATACTCGGATTCCATTGGTACTCACTAGCAACATCAGGCACATTGAACTTCTCAAACATCAGCGGCATGTGTATGCTCCATCCCGCTATCCGAGACACGGGCGCCTCGAGCCGGAGAAACGTTTCCGCATCCCCCTGGATCGCCGCGGATACCTCGGCGCCGACACCAGCGTTGATCATGGACTCGTGCACCACCATACACCGTCCCGTCTTCTGGACGCTCTTGAAAACGGTCTCCTTATCCCAGGGATATATCGTTCTCAAATCGATGAGCTCAACAGTGATACCAAGATCCTGCTCTGCTTTCTGAATCGCTGCGAGACAAGTGTACAGAGGTTGTCCATAGGATATGATGGTCACGTTCTGTCCTTCCTTGAGAACCTCCGCCTTGGAAAGCGGTAATACATAAGGAGTTGTGGGAACCTGCTCGACCGCTGCTCGGTATAGGATCTTGGGCTCCATAAAGATACACGGATCATTGCTTCGGATGGCAGCCATCAACAAGCCTTTGGCTTGTATTGGCGATCTGGGTATGATAACCCTGAGACCGGGTACATGTGTGAAGAGAGACTCTGGCGACTGAGAGTGGTATAAAGCGCCGTGTCCAACGCCACCGCATGGCATCCGGATTGTCAGACCACCAGCGCTTCGTCCCGTTTTGCCTTCACGGAACCTGTATTTGGCCGCCTCGTTCACGATCTGGTCGAAGGCGGGAAAAACGTAATCTGCGAACTGGATCTCGGCCACGGGGCGCATACCCTCGGCTGCCAGACCGATACCGAAGCCCGCAATGCCTTGTTCGGAGAGCGGTGTGTTGAATACACGTTCTGCTCCGAAGTTCTCTGCCAGGTTCATCGTACAGCGAAAGACACCACCGAATGCGACATCCTCACCAAAGACGAGCACATTCTCATCTTCCGCTAATGCTGTGGCCAATGCGTCATTGATCGCCTGGTACAGGTTCATCCGCTTGGTCGTGCCATTCTTCACCTCGGCCGGCAGCTCTGGACTGCTCAGTGCCGCTTGTGTGTTGTGAGCTAACAAAGGAGTCGTAGAGTAATCTGTCGGGAGGTTGAGACGGGCGTTGGGCGGGTGAGTTGAATAGTATCGGTTGCAAGCAATCGCTGCTCTAGACGGCTGGTGGTGATGATGGTGCTGAGACAAGGACGCCAACGCCTTATTCAGTCGACGGAACGAGACACGATTCTTCATTGTTGCTGTAAACGTGGTTTGCCTAATCTCACAGCTCCCATGAGCAGACGATCTATTCTTCGCCTTCGAAGGTTTACTATTTGTGTGGGAAACAAGAAGTTCCCACGGGAAGGAGGCAGGAGACGGGCAAGCATGTTCTCATCATCATAATCCAGGGAAGCTCGCTTAGTCGCGGCTTTGCTGTCTACCAAGGCCGAGCGTCCCATGACCCTGCTCACACCCGCGCGGGCTATGTCACTGGCAGGCGTCCGCGGAGGTACCGGTACCGCCCCCGAGGGTACCACTACGCACTGGACCCCATCCCACTTACCCCGTCTTACCCCACTGAGGCGTACCCCACGGACCCATAATTGATAGTTGTCCGGCCAACGATCCTTCGTGTTTCTCGGACCGTGCCAAGCACTTTAGCAGCCCTCGACTCCAGTTGGCTTGCATTCCGCACCTGCAGGTTCCCGTCCAAGCGACTCAAAGTGCCAAGCATCCCTCTTTAGTTTTGATCCAGGAATCCCGAGGCAAATGACATAGTTGACCCAAACTTCTAGCACATTTTTGGAGGAGCATTCCTCAATTAAATCAAGCCGCCCTATATTTTGATTATGCGAGTTATTCTTTATCAACATGGCACCCCACGATGATGATCGCAACCGCGGTGAGCGTCGTCGCCGAGAATCGGCGACACGTGAAAGACGGGATGAAAGACGGCGATCCCGAGAACAGAGCACGACGCGTGTCGTCGAAACGCATAGCCGGAGCCGATCGAAGCAGACACAGAGTCTCTCCATGGACGCCCTGGCGCAACTCAACCAGATGAATGCTGCTGGCATTGCCGCAGCCGAGCCCTCACGTCCCCGGAAGTCCAGACAGACGCGACGCACGGGCGAAGCGGCGCGGGGTGATTATCAAGTCGTCGATGTCGAATTCGAAACGCGCCGGGAGCGGACGAAGACATACGTAGCTCAAGAGTCGGGCGCAGAATATGATTCGCCGCGTGAGGCGGGGCGACGGGAACGTGAACATTCTGGGGCCGAAAGATCAAGAGAAAGAGGGAGGGAACGGAGGTACGATTCACCGAGGCGCACAAAGCGGCGGTCTGCGCATGTAGCCGTCGACTACGAGTACCATCGAGACACGGAACAACGAGAAAACGAACAGTCTGAAGCCGAGGTAGAAAGAAGGAGTGGTAAGCGGTATGAATCGCCGCGGCGCGAAAAACGACGGTCTGCTCGTTTAGCCATCGGGTACGAATATGATGCCGGGCAGGAAGCGGCCCAACAAGAGAATCAACAGTCCGAGGCGGAAATAGAAAGAGGGCGGGAACGAAGGCACGAGTCGCGAAGACGATCGAGGCATCGGTCTGCGCATGTAGCGACAGACTACGAACCCGACGATGAGGGCGAAGCTGCGTATATAGAACGGAGAGAGAGGCGTGGCAAAAGGAAGAAGAGGATCGTCAGCGGCGCGATCGTCGAAGAAGGTCGAGCGGCGGGCAGGACGCGAGCTGCCGGGAGAGACAAATATAACAGCTACAACAGTCTCGAGCAAGAGAAAGTCGCGGTGTACGAGACGCAGCAAGGGGCTCAAAAGAAGAAAAAGAGATGTCAGTCGATATTGTCTACATCTATGGAGTCTCAGTTACTGACTGCGTTCACACAGGGATCATAGCGGGCATTGCCCTCGTCATACTGATTATCATCATAGTGGTCGCCGTCGTGGTGAGCAACAAGAATAAGTCCAAGTCAGGCGGGGCCGGCACCCATATCGATCCATCCAGCATCCCGTCGAGCGCTCAGGGGTCATATTTCGACCCGACGACGTGGTATGATACCACGGATTTCAACGTCACTTACACAGCCGCGACCGTCGGTGATTTACCGGTTATGGGCCTATTCACCGACTGGGACGATTCGGCCTCTGCGAACGACAAAGTCCCCGCGCTCGACAAGCCCTGGGGCGACTATGCGCAGAAGCCCGCGCGCGGCGTCAGTCTAGGTGGTTGGCTCTCGATCGAGCCCTTCATCACGCCGTCACTCTTCAACTACGACTCGCGACTGAATGTGATCGACGAGTGGTCACTATGCACACTACTAGGGCCGGCAGGAACGGCCTCTACACTCGAGAAGCACTACGCGACCTTCGTCACGGAGCAGACGTTCAAGGATATACGGGACGCCGGGCTGGACCACGTCCGTATCCCCTACAGTTACTGGGCCGTGCAGACCTACGACGACGACCCGTACCTATTCCGCGTATCCTGGCGATACCTCCTCCGCGGCATCGAGTGGGCGCGCAAGTACGGGCTCCGCGTGAACCTCGACTTGCACGCTCTCCCAGGCTCACAAAACGGCTGGAATCACAGCGGCCACCAGGGCGCGATCGACTGGATTATAGGGCCGAACGGGGCCCAGAACCGCCAGCGCTCCCTGGACGTCCACGACCGACTCTCAAAATTCTTCGCGCAAGACCGTTACAAGAACGTCATCGCCTTCTACGGCCTCGCCAACGAACCACAGATGCTCCTACTCCCCGCGGACCAAGTGACAGCCTGGACGGAGCAAGCCTTCACCCTCGTGCGCAACAACGGGCTCACCTGGCCGAAAGTCGTCTTCGGCGACGGCTTCATGGGCCTGAACAACTGGCAAGGTCGAATGACGGGGCACCCGGACCTCATCCTCGACGTGCACCAGTACGTCATCTTCGACAACTTCCTCATCACGCTAACGCACCAGGCCAAAGTCAACTACGCCTGCACGAACTGGACGCAGCAGGCGCAGGCCTCCCTGAACACGGCGACGGGCTACGGCCCGACCATGTTCGCCGAGTGGTCGCAGGCCGACACGGACTGCGCGCAGTACCTGACCAACGTCGGCTGGGGCAACCGGTGGACGGGCACCTACCAGACAGGCAACCCGGCGGCGTCAGCATTGACACCGCGGTGTCCGTCGCTCGACGCGAGTTGTACGTGCGATGGTACGAATGGGAATTTCAGCCCAGGCTACAAGTCCTTTTTGAAGATGTTTGCGGAGGCGCAGATGACGAGTTTTGAAAAGGGGTATGGGTGGTGGTATTGGACGTGGGATACGGAGTCGGCGACGCTGTGGAGTTATAAACAGGGGCTGGCGGCGGGCATCTTGCCTGCGAAGGCGTACGACCGCGATTTCAATTGTGACTCGGAGGTGCCTGATTTCACGACGATGGGGCTTAGTGAGAGTGTTTAGTTACTACGCTACGCTTGGAAACAAGTATATACGGTGGAGATGACGATACGATAATGAGGAACGTTGTTGATTGTTTACGTCTATAGAGGATGCATATGGTTGGCCGGGAAGCGTATATCCGCGGACATACCAAATCTACTCCAACACGGACGGAGTTCACTATAGACCCCCCTTTTTCTTTTGGCCCTATACTCAGAACGCATCTATATAGATTCGTAGACCAGGACGCAAAGTCCTACGCAATACGAGATGATGGTGATTAATTGCGGCTTGTTTGTTTGTCTATCTGTTCATCTATCTGTATACCTATCTATCTATGATGTTGTCTGTCTATCTATCTGTGAGCGAGCGCGTAGATCCGTTGGGTCAGGGTTCATCGGTTCTTCGTGCAACCTCTCTATATCAATCTCCAACGGTAGACAATCACCTCGGTACCTCATCATCCCAGTAAACCTCAGAGACAAGCATATATGCACATAAAACCATCACGCCCATAGCGATCTGAAACCTCATGCCCGCAAGAAAAACAAAACCACACCGCCATGTCTCGGACAGAAGCATGGCATAACATGGCTGATGATGATCATGTCTCACTTCCGCCCTAAACATCTCAAGATCTACATACCTAGATCAGGTCTTAGGTCTTACTCGTTGCAGTTCGTCTGCTACTGAGCGCGGCCCCCTCCGGCGCGTCCTACAAGTTACAACAGCAGTTCGGGATCTTCAACGGCCCCGAAGCGCACACACCCCCCGTCCCATTACCTACAGGCATATTCCTTGCACGTCGGGCCATCAACTTACACTGGGTATTCCGTACTTACTCACTCCCGTAGATACTGTCAGACCTGACTGACTCCCATCCATGATATTGAATCATGTCCCCGTTTCATCCAGAAGTCCGAAACGTAGTCGCTTTTCTATCTCTCTATCTATCTATTCATGTGATAGGTAAGTAAATCAACAGTCGACGTCGTAACGAGGGCGCTGTCGTGTCGACAAAGTCGGTAATGGAGGGTGGTTGTTGAATCAGGCCCCCGTGTAACCCCGACGCACGATGCTATCGTTACTTACCTCTCTCTTACTTAGCTGCCTGCGCATGTACAAGTATGTACGAGTAGGAGTAGGAGTACGCCGACAGGGGCAGCAGCGCTCGCAAGTAATTACTCTCGGCAGCGCGGATCTACATTCGCCACGTCCGCAGCAACGAATCGCACCAGAGTCGTCCCGAGTCGTGATTGGTGACTCTGGACCAAAACAAACGAAACGGACGGACGGAGGGAAGAAGAGGAAAGGGGGACGAGATGTACTGTAGATCATTGAAACGAGTTCGATGCAGGAAGGTAGACACGAGGTCGGACAGACGACGCCGTGTCCGTTAACTCCCTTCCTCGACGCCTCGCCTCAGGGAACAGAAAACAACAACAGTGTTGGTGAACGAAACAACCGAGCGACAAACGAGGCGGCTGAAAGGGCATTTTAATTCAAAGACCGAAACGAAGAGGAGAAAAGGGAGGGATTTGAAAAAGAACACACACAAAAGAAATGCTGATAGCACCACTGTCGCATGATAACCGAGACAGCGACGTTGTCGTTCGAAAACCGTTTCGTTCTCGCTTCTTCAAACCTGAGCGTTCTCCAATGCCTGGGGCCTGGCGCTCCGGTGGGCTGTCTCGATGAGACGACCATTCTACGGTGGCCCAGATGTGACGAAACCTGGGTAGCGCGCAATAAACATAATGAAAAGTCGCCTACACACATATTATGACCAGAACCAATGCGTATCATTCGCAGTCCTTTTTCATAGGCTAGGCAGGCAGCTCATAACCTCACCGACTTCCTACTGTGACCAACCAGTATGCAGAGGTTTTTGTGTATTAGTGGATGTTACCCTCTCTCTGAGCTGGAGACAGAGAGAGAGTGACTCAAAAGAAGAGAGCCAATACCAAGAGTCAGATCTGACGAGGGGCGGGAAATGAGAATTGTACAAATAACATACCGTAGATCGGCGCGGGTGTCCGATACCCGAAATCTGGATTAATCTGTCTCCCTCTCCATTCCTCTTCCCTTTTCCCTTCCCCCCCTTCTTCTTCTTTTTCCTTTTCCCGCTGGGATCGGAACAGTTGGACCGATCCTATGAGAATTGGGAGAAAATCTTTTCCATAGATAGAATACTACGCGGCGCCGGGGGCGGCGCGCGAAATAAAACGATTTACTTACTCCTTTTGACATCCGTGCGTGTGAGTGGGTGTGGTGTGTAGGATTGACAGGCGCCCCGGTTACCTTTGTATAAGATTGAGAGATCAAAACACACACGCCCTTCTTGCCCAGAGATCAGTCAGAGAGATTCCCTTCCCCCTTTCCTGCAGGCTCTTGCAGCATTTGGCACCCCTCCCCCTAAGCCAAGGTTGTCACGTCTGGCTTGTTTTGTAATGATTAGAGCCAATCGAAGGCCATATCCAGTACCAAATCATGGACGAGAGGAAGAGAGGCTCATAGAGCTCTCTGTACCGTAATCTGATCCGGTACCGTACGTACAGACACCATGCATATGGGGAAGAAGCAAAAAAGAAAGAGATCACGATGACAACGGAGATCCAATGGTAACTCATCGTCGCTTCTCCTAGGAGATAGGTAGAAAGGAACACTCTGAGATTCTCGTTGAGGCGTCGCCGTTGTTCGGAGGCTGCAACACAAATGATTTGGATTGTTGGACCAGCCACAACACATCTCGTCTCGTCCGATGTAGCTCCTGTGCTGTGCTGTAATGCTCAACAATGTATAATGTCGCGTGATAGTAAGAGCATGAGGCGCCTAAAGCGGCACATACGATCAACTGCTGAGGCTAAACGAGAGAGGCATATTAGACTAGAGATGCCTCATAATGATAGGCAAAGGCGTCATGACAGAAAGCGCGTCACCATCAGCAAATTGTAAGTACCTAGGTATGTAAGTAGTATTATGCCGGCTGACAGCCACCGAATCGAGGACTAACATTACCTGTTACGTCCCTCGATCTGTCTGTCTGCACAATGAGGTGAGTCCCCATCAGTTGTCTCAACGGCCGCCAGCTGAAGAACTTTTTCAGAAAAACTGGAACAAACGGTCTCTGTCTCTGTGGGTGTCAGCCAGCCCGGTTCGAAAACATACTCGTAATAGGACCACGGGTACCTCATCCATACGAAAAGTACCTCCCGGCGTATTTCCATGGTTGATGGTACCCATACGTGACATCAAAGGACTTTAGCGTAGCAGTAGGGTACCTGTGGAAATATCCCCGGATGTCTTCTGCTGCACCAATTACCTTAGCTACCCAGGCAAGCTGCTCAACTGCTGCGGTAGTCTCGATATGCGTGGGTTGAGATCCAGATGAAGACGCATATCACCATCTATACTGCATACTTGGCACGTCAACTAGTGGCTCACCACACGCGAGCTATCAAGGTACGGGAGACCTTAATACATCAACTATACAGCAGAAAAACCGCCGTGGTTCGGACTCCTGTGCAAGGGTACCTGGAAGGAGGGAGGGGAGATACAGCTTGGTGTAATGTGCGGTCTCGCTCAACCAGGCTTGGGAACAAGGCGTCGTGACCAAGGTAAGCTTGGGGAAGGGGACCGAAGGAAGGGGAATATTTGTTCCTTGGGACGGAGCGTGAGGAGAGAGTCAGAGACCGACCTCGCGAGTGGTCGGTTACCAGTCGTGGTTGGCGCGCCTGTAGCAGACGCATACCCGTACATTGGGATGGGTAGCAGTTGGTATGCTACTCTGCCAATATATGTAGGTACACCACGTACCCCTCCAACCTATCATGCCAAGCAGAGGTCGGCAACTGTCAGCGTTATCTCTTGTGTCCGAGCCTCCGAGAGCACTGAACGACTTTGGTACGGTACAGCTTTGCGAGACGGGCAGACAGACCAGAGCCTTGGCCCTCTGGAGTCGAAGATGTACCATGTGGAGGGGTACCTACGAGCAGTAAATTGGCGGTGGGACCTGTACCTGTCCAGCTATAAGTATGGTTGTGTAGACGTCAACCATTGCTGGAGGGTGGTTGGGCTCACAGGGATCGTCGACGATCATCCCAAGTCATCGACAATTTCTCCGAGTGGTTCGTGGTACTGCGCACTTCGTACATAGCTCCCCAGCTTCTGGGCTCAGCTTTTCCCAATCTTCGTGGGACGATAATGGACAATCTAGATAACCTCTCTCGCGATAGTGACGGTGATATGAAGACCACTTCGCAAGCTGTGATGAAAGCAGCACGATGAAACCGATGTCCCACCTTCTCCGTAGTCACGACGATATCTCCCCATGGCACCGCCTCCGTGTCGAGATATCTATCGTATACGATAGATGGCTTTTGCTTCTTGTCCACGATGCTCGACATCCGGACCCAGAACGACGAGTCCAGACTGTAGGCAGAGACTTATCTCTGGTCGTACCGTCCGCATCCCGCTCGGTGGATGCCAGATGAGCGTCGTTGTTGGGCACCATTCGTAGTCACGATAGTTACATAGCTGACATCAGAACGGTCACACAGCGTCGGACGCTTACAACGGGCAGACATGGCAACTTGCACGCCTGGCACGTCGTGGTTCTCGCACTGTTTCTCTAACGCCATGATGCTTATGGATTCCTTGGTCATCATGTCGTTATGTAATGCGTTCGTCTGGTTAGTTGACAAAAACCTCGGGCCATTGGCACGTACGGAGTACCTGGTATGGCATCGTACCGTATCTGGGTACGAGTAGATCGCGATTGCTTTCCCTGGAGCTTCTGGCACTGACTCCGGAATACTACTACCTCCTATACGGATACGGATCTATTATATCCGTATAGTGCAAGTAGTATCGTAGAACATTCCAATATGTGAGTGAATCCGACGAAGAGGTAGATAGATGCAAGTGCGTACTTCGTACTCTCGCTACGAACCAGCGGAATGACAAAGGTCCCAACATGTGCAAGTATCCCCGTGCGGTACCGTAGGTTATGGACAGTTGTGATTGCGTCGTCGCTTCAAGACGAAAAAGTCACGCCCGCTCCATACGCGCGGGTCGGGCGTGACTTGTTTGGAGCCACTGATGTTGGGCCAAAACGACCTCAGGGTGCGGGGATCGCGGGGGCTGTCGCCAAGACCCTTTGACAGGGAACACGCTGAAACTGGCATCCATCTTTGTTAGTACCTCTTATATGCATATCCATCTATCCAGTACGGAATGCTATTGATGGCTCGCCGAAGAACCGGCGGGAAGTGATCGCTGAACGGGAACTTACATGGATTAAAATCTCAACAAACAGAACAACAGTTCGACACCAAGGAGGCTTAAAATAGCAGCGAACTGGGGTATCAAATGGTGTCATGGCAGGCCGTTCAAGTCTTTCGACTGGTTGTTTACTTAGACAGTTAGCCTCGGGACTCGCATAATGTGTGCGAGCTAGATAGCTTCAGTATAACGATGCCGTGGAGTCTGGGTCTGATTCACTTACGGGACTTTTTCTTTTCAGATCGAAGCCATCTCAGAGCCATACATCTGTCGAATGTGTTTTCAAATACCGAAAGTACCACGTCTGTATGTAAACAATAAAGCATACAGAAAATGTACGAAATACATTCTGTACAGTTGTCGTCACAAGATTAAGTGATACGACCGTGTAAGTCTTCATCGGCTTTGCACGGCGCGTCGCTATACCATACCTACATCACGCTGTGCCTGCAGAACGAAGTCAGTGGTTGATACATACGCATACAGACAGCATATATATTGTACATACTTCGTACATAATCTGGTACTCTTCAGAAAGTTCGTGTCGAATGTGCCACAAACCCCGAACGTGGTATATGCAGTGCCCTCCGAATGCGGCCAACCGCTGTGGAAGAGGAACCATCAGACTCTATTCCGTAGTCTAAGGCCAGAAGCACATACATACTTAGCAAACTGCTGTACGACGAGAGCATTCGGTGAGCTGGTCGAGCTGCCTACCGCCGGTCTAGTTCGAGTTGAGACTGAGATACTAGAGATTAGCCAAGGCACTGAATCGTGGAGTGGGTTTCACCTACTTGCAGCGTGCATTCGCTATATCGATGAGAACGAAGGCATCCCTGATGTAGGCAGCAATAAAACGGGCGGCTCATTGGCTGGAAATCATTATGATGCATCTGACAAGTATCACTGTCCAAGGCAGCCCTCAGGGGGTGTGTACACAAAGCATGGAGCTATCTAGATACTCGGCAGCATGCGTGTAGTGCAAGTGGCAGAGAGACGGAGCACACCACAGATGACCACTTCAGGTTCACCTTGGCAATATTAATACGGTAGCCCAGGTAGCACTGGCCACAGAGGAAAGCCGTGAAGGGCACGTTGGCAACAACGGCTGAACTCTACCCTCCATGGGAATCAATGGGCTGGTTTTGATTGATAGGTGTAAACATGGGGAGTGTGGCCGCAATCAAGATCTTCAGGTACATCACGTACATAGCAAGCAAGGACAGACCCGGTAGAGGACAGCATATGTCACGAGAGCTAGCTCCTGCTAGCCCGTTCGCTGGATTCTCGGACAGGTGGGCTCCAGAACAGGATTTCAGGTCTGTGTCGAAGCAGAGGAAAGATAAGCGATCAGAGACATACGATATATCGAAGCTGAGGAGATGCTGTGTTGAGGTAGGGTGGTATGGAGAACGGGAAAGGCGATGGGTGTTGAGATAACGTTGCATTGTCGAACTGCGCGTGGAAAGTTCGGCGGACCAGGAGAAGAAAGCTTGATTTGACCAACGAGGTCGGTCCGCTGTAAACCGTAGGAAATGCGTCTCCATCGAAGCACCTACCTAACTGACTGCTACCTACCTATAGCGTCGATACTGCGGCTCGAGCCGCTGTTTGCATAAGCAAGCAATAACTAGTGCAGATATTGGAGAAGCACCAAGATCTTGAGTCGGTAGAGGGGGGAGTTGGTTAGGTAGTGGTTGTGCTGGGTGTTGGGGCGGAGACGCCGAGCACGGCAGAAGCTGGCGATGTAGGTCTACAAGTTCAGATTCCCTGCCAGAGACATCACGGCGTCGACAACATGCAAGGAAATTCTTATGTAAGTTTACGGTTGCCGTGACTCTCGGTCCGTTCCTGCCATTGGTATTTCTCCTGGTATTATTCACACACTTCCCTGTGCACGTAATGATCATCCTAATGTGAACGATTTGAGCAGGTGCGGGACGAGGAAGTGGTAGGAGAGAGGTAGGTATTCCGTAGCAGCGATGTCCAAGTACTGATACCAACTACGTCATACATCGCACGGTATGAGCTCTGCACTTTCTCCGGCCCTCGCTAAAACACTGCACCCTACCTACCTACGAGCACACCACGGGTTACAGGCAGTCTTCTAGGCAGGTAGACCGTAGCACAGAGTGAATATGCGCCTACGAGATAAGTGCTCAGGTCGATGGCGGGGGTGGGGCAGAGTCGACCTCTCAGTCGCTTCGCACAGCCTTACAAGGACAAAACCTGACACTACAAATATTTACATACTATGTAGGTACGACTGACGACTTACACGACGGTCGACTGGACGAATAACTGCCAGCGTCCCTACCACATGATTTGACATGCTCACACAGGTTTTCTCCTAGCGTAGCCAGCCCAGCCCATGATTTGCGCAGGGAACAGAGGAGGAGAGAAAACGTGCTCGCGTGACCTTGGGACCAGGTATGGAGGAGTATGGAGGAGGAGGTAGCGCTGATGAAAGCTGATCATGGAAACCCTTGGCGCTAGCACAACATATGCCTGCAGCCTGAGCCAGGGCTGAACCGTAAAAGTGGGTTGGTTGGCCGTTGATGCAACCCTCCTTCTAAACCTATCGACAAAATACATACCTACCTTACCACCGACTCGTCCCGCAGGTAGGCTCCAGGTAGTCGATGCGAGGCCCAGCTTTTGGGGAATTCTGCTCGTTCACATGGGTCGATACGTCGACACACGTACCTGCACTACCAGCGCCAGCAAGTGCCGTAACACCAACAGCCGATGCAGTTAGAAAGGGAGAGAAAAGGGGGCCAGGGGGAGGGGTGGCAATACGCAGGTAGTACATATTCGCTAGGTACCTACATACTTATGCACACTACCGGTGCCGGTATGTACTTAGTAGGTAGGGTCGTAGGGCAGGCCTAGCAGTAGGGATTAGGCACGGCGCTAGGCCCTCACTACCAGCCTCAGGCATGTACCTAAGGTTAGGGAGGTTAGGTACTCGGCAGGCGCAGGCCGCGAGACGAGAGACTTCGCCGCGCTCTGCGGGCTTTTCAGAGCGTGAACGATGAAGACGAGGATACGGCATGCCTACGTAACTTGCATATGAACACATTGTTGTCTCTTTACATCATATGCTAGCCCGTGCTATGCCCAAAGCACTCTAGGCTGGCAAAAATTCGGAATTACATAATGCATAAGCGACCAATGATGCGGCGCGCTCGGTTACGGAATATCCACTCCTGCCGACTGGAGTCTTCGGGCGGCGTGCCCTCCCGCAAATCATAACGCCCCCTCCCCCAAAAGGTCCCCCTCCAATCCCTCCAATCCAACTCCCTGTTACACGACCTAACCTCCATTTATTATTTCGTCCACTCATCACGTTCAACAACAGCCAGAGCTGCATAACCGCTGTTGCGTTGCATCTTCTCTACGATACCCATACCTGAGCCCTCTTTGCGCAATAACCTCGTCTCTTGACTGCCTACTGCCTGCCTGCCTGCTATCCCCCCCCCTTTGCCCTCCTAGCTCAACTCAGTTGAGGTTGCGAGATTATGTGTATGTCGTGACTTCGAGGGCCACTATTCCGCGCCACCATTCTTCCAATTGGCCTGAATCGACTCGACCGTCGACCTAGCTTGATTTGCCCAGTCTAGAGTTTCAATACTCGCTGGTTCCTGGCTTCATCCTTGGAGCCTTTCATCATCGCTGCTCCTTCCTCCTGTTACCGGCGCTCAATTTCGCGCTTCTGTGGCTCTGCCATTGCGTCCAGTCCGCCGGTAGCCCCTTCAGCCCGTTTTGAGCCCATCTGAGCCCATCTGCTTCCTCGGAAGGCCAGAAGAAAGCTGAGGCCCTCCTTGCCTCTCACTCTCACTCTCACTACTACTCTCCCTCTGCCCTCCCTTTCGGCTATCGCGTTTATTGCCTATTCCTATTCCCGAATCTGTGCGTAGGAGATAAACACGCGGTCTTTGTCGCAACCAATCCCACACGGACCGCTTCTTCTCTCCAATGTGTCTGTCCTGTGCATCTGTCCAATGAACCCCGTCACCATCGCATTGTCTCCTTGCGCCGTGCGCCTTTCGCTTGCAGCCGCGCCCATACCCCATTAGAATGCCATTGAGACACCACCAGGATATCTGTATAAACACGCACGTCTAGAATACATACACATACATATATATTCGCACACTTACATGTATGTACATGTGAGGTCGCCGACCATCCATCCACCTGCGCCTCAACCGACGATCAGGTCCCAGGTCAACCGGCCGAGCCGTTAGCCTATCTGCCTGCTCTCTTCTCTTGCTACCTGTTCATCTCGCCTCTTAAGTCGAGTTTAATCTAGTCAGTACCCAATGCGAACTGCTTCAGAAGTACCGGCTAGCTGCAGGAGCATCGATCATCCCGCATACCACCCCAGCCAAACCCCCCAGTGCCTTATCCGCCGTCGCGTGACTCCCTGAGAACAGTTCCTCTACGCCTCCACGTCACCAGCCCGCTCCCGCGCACACACCCAGTTGGCTCTGCTGGGGAAGCTCTGCTAGTCACCCCTCACGATCTGTGCAAAGGCCACCGACCTAGCTGTTCGTCGACTCCTTGGTCTGCCCGGTCTTCGTGGTACAAAAAGCGCCTCCTTTGGCACGGGGAGCCTGCCCATTGGAGTCTGTCCTGGTAGCTAACACTGAATACGAGCAAGACGCTTGTGCCATAGCCTGCTCCTCGACCGTATATATTCGGTTGTTTAGGTTTAAAGAGGGCCGTTGCACTGCGGAAGCGCACAGCACCTCTGCACACGAGCCGTCCACATCTCACCTATGCGCTAAGTATAGGTCGGCGCTGTTTGCCAATCTTCTGATATTCAGCTCCTGCCATACGTTATTGGCTCACGCTCACCTGGAACCTTCGTCTCCCACACCCCTCCCCCCCCTTCCCTCTCCTCTCCTCCCCGGGGCTTCATAAATTTAGCGACGCTTGAAAAGCGGTGGACCGACTGATAGATAAGCCCGAGAATTTGGTAGCGATTCCGTCCTGGGCTTGAGGGCGATATTACTTCAGGAATTCGCAAGCCGCATACTTTCTAGGAAGTGTGGTTACGCCAACAGGCCAGGGCATACCCCGGGCTCCTTGCTACGTGGACGCCAGGCTCGTCGCAACTTTATATAAACTTGAGACAAGATGCCAGGAGATGTCCAGGCCAACGGTGCTGAAGTATCAGACGCTATGTCCGATAATGACATCGAACCTGACGAGCTCGACCATAACGTCAAAGAAGAGCACGACAAGATGATTGAACAAAATACACCGCCTGAGGCTGTCTCGGAGATTCCCACCGAGACCAAGAAGAAATACGACCCCAAAGATCCCCATCGGCCTCGTCGAAAGAAGGCGAGGCGTGCTTGTTATGCTTGTCAGCGAGCTCATCTGACGTGCGGTAAGTCTCAGCCCTCTGCATGTGTTTGCCGATATCTCCACTCTATCCATCAACTACTTCTTACTACTGCTCCCGCCTTCATATGAGCCGACCTACGCCGGCTTTCTGTTTTTCCTGCTTCACGTCCAGGTTCATGTCACAGGTCTAAAATGATGAGGTGATACTTACTTGCGAACACAGGTGATGAACGACCATGCACCAGATGCATCAAGCGTGGACTTGCAGATGCTTGTCAAGATGGCGTACGAAAAAAAGCCAAGTATCTTCATGATGCGCCTCCTGAGGCTCTCCGCCCAGTTCTGGGTCCGAATTATAATCCCAACGCCGTGTCAAAAACAACGAATGGCAGACAGGTCACCAATGATAACGCAGAAGCGTCGGCATACTACTCACAAAATGCAAATACCCCATCGTATCCTATGTTCGCGGGCGCTGGCCAGAACACGGTCACAGGTTTGGCAGACAGTTTGCCCTACAATACTCAGCCGTCTTCTGTCGCAAATGGATTTCAGCCTGCCAACAATGCCACCCAGATGAATGGCATGGCCGTCCATCAGGTGCCTACAGACATGCCGAATCAGTTTTCGACGGCGTTATTCGATCCCAGTAATCCCGCCATCTTCAACTTCGACCTGGAGGGACTGAATTTCGGGAGCCACTATGGCGCGCTGGAGTTTGGTATGCTCGGGCATATGTCCTCAGGTGCTGCCGAGACACCACCGCAAGAAGCCATAGCGCAATCTGCCGGCGGTGACATGGGATATGGTCCACCACCGATGTTTTCGAATGGAGCTGGCCAGTATAATCAGCTTTACAACCAAGGGATGGTTGATAATTTCATGAATCTTGATCAAAACAACGCATATTCGCAGGGCAATCTGCAACATGGACTGCCTCACGCGTACGCCGTTGCAGCTGCTGGTCCGACGCCTAGTAGTCTGGCCAGCCCAGGCACGGACAACACGCCTAGTCCTCAGCCGACAAACTATGGGTTCGACAAATCTCCACCTACTGTCGGAGGCTATGCGACTGTTGGCTCCCAGTCGATGGCCCAACCTCCTCGAGGTCCCAAGTTGAAACCAGCGAAAGCAAGTGCTCAAGAGCAGTTAGGATCGCAAACTATACCAGCTAAGCGACGTGATCCTTCATCAATCTATGAAACCGTTAAGGAGCCGTACCCATACCTCACGGGATTTCATAACTTGACGGCTTTTGTGAAGCGTAGATTCTCACCCAACAAGACGCTTCGCATTGCCAAGTCACTTGCGAGCATCAGGCCGTCGTTCATCGCTTGCACGAGGAACCTCAATAGGCAGGATCTGATATTCATGGAAAAGTGTTTCCAGCGTACCCTGTTCGAATATGAGGACTACATGGGACGATGCT
The DNA here is from genome assembly GCA_028637685.1 of Xylariaceae sp. X3-2. Classification (NCBI taxonomy): domain Eukaryota; kingdom Fungi; phylum Ascomycota; class Sordariomycetes; order Xylariales; family Xylariaceae; species Xylariaceae sp. X3-2. Next base: position 113,314 of record JAJFDI010000077.1, read on the forward strand.
CTGCGCCGACCATTGTGTGTCGTAGGACAGGAGAAGTGGCGGCCGTTAACAAGGAGTTTATTGCTCTGACGGGGTGGTCGAGGAACGTCCTACTTGGCAAGGAACCCAATCTGAACGTCAACCTTGGGCGCTCCGGGTTAGAATCGGGAAGTTTGACTAGCAAATCGGACACGCCCAGGATGACGACGGCGCAACCAGACACGACAAAGAGCTCGGAAGCCGGTGTGCAACCTGTTTTCATTGCTGAGTTTATGGATGATGATAGTGTCATCCAATTCTATGAAGACTTTGCGCAACTGGCCTTTGGAGACAGTCGCGGTTGCGTGACACGAAAGTGTCGACTTCTCAAGTATCGGACGAAAGAGATGGACGAAGCACTGGGCAGTGATGACTCGCCCCAAAAGAACATACGGAACAGTATCCTTAGCAACCGGGTCACCAAGATTGACGGCGAACACGGCATTTCGAAGCTTGAGAAAGACGGCAAGATTGACTGCACATTCTGCTGGACCATTAAACGCGATGTTTTTGATATACCCATGCTTATTGTCATCAACGTAAGTGTCGAAACGTCATGCATGCTATATACAGATATCAGAGATGCTAACCACGAAGTAGTTTCTCCCTTGCTATTACCGTGAACAAGACCAACTTGCAGTATAAGCTCAGTTGAGTCTGGTTCCTCTGCATCCTTGCTGATTGATAGATATCATTACACAACATGTAAATCTTGGAAAAAAGGGGACAAATTATCATGGAAGCATGGGTGGCGTTTTGAATGGGAGTTTTCTTGTTGACTGATGGGAACTTGGGCTCTCCCCCCTTTTTGTCTATATTCATATCGCCCCGCGATTATTCTGCTGGGCCGTGAATTTGTGTGGCATAGAACAAAAAAATGAGAACACGAAAAATATGGTTCCCAGTACTATCAGAAAATCGCAAGGTCCCTCCGGTGTCATGGAAATATCTGATATTGGTATTTTGTAATAACTCTTTTTTTATATGCTATTGTCATCTCTTCCCTCCTGAACAAACGCCATGCGCTCCCCGCTGTGTTTTCCAAGTCCTGGTCTATAATGTTCTTGTCTACCGCGAATGATTGCTTTCCTGCCGTCTTGGGCACGTATCGTATCGTATCGAGTCGTAGGCCAAGTAGATATATATATACCGCCCATTGAATCATGGCGGCACTCGTTCGCGCAAAAGTGAATCGTGCCGTTCCGTCGTATCCGGCGTTCACCCTCATAAACACCATCCATCCCATCTCTTATCTCACCTTACAAGCCACCCCCCATCCAAACTCCCCTTCGCACCCCCGACAACACCCTGCACGGGCGTCCACGCCTCACGCGCAAGACTCTGCCTCGCAACATCGCAATCGATGCGGATATCCTCAATCAGCGCATCCAACCCACTGTAATCCTTCTCGTCGCGCACGAAACCGAGCACGAGGAGCCGCATGTGGCGGCCGTAGAAGTCGGCGCTGAAGCCGTGCAGGACGTGCACCTCGGCCGAGCGCACGCTGTTCTTGTAGAAGGGGTTGTAGCCGATTGACATGACCATGGGATAGATCTGGAATTTCTTTCCCTCCTCTTCTCCTCCGTTCTTCTTCTCTTCGCTGCCGGGCTTGGTTTCTGATGGGGAAGTGGATGAGGTGGGGACGTAATCGGGATGCGAAGGAGGTAAATCGAGCGCCGCGTACCCGAAATACACGCCGGACCGGGCATCGGCTATCCAGGGCGTCACGCTCGCGTCGACGGGGAGGTTCGCGGTCGGGATGCCGAGTTCCTTGGATCCCCGTCCGAAGCCGGAGATCACGGCGCCTTCCATGTGGAGGGGGAAGGGGGGTTCGGGGCCTTCGGTGGCGTAGAGGATGCGGGGGCGGGTGTCTGTCATGTTTGCGACGGTGGTTGTATGTGTGAGGAGAAGGCGACGAGAAAGGTTGGAATGTTGGCGGAGATTACTATGAGAGAGGTTTTGTCGCGATTATTATTAATGACTTATTCAGTCTCCGTAATCCATGCGCACCTAGTTCCCGTCGTTGGTATTTATAGAGCGGGGCTAAGTAGGCATAAGGTGGGGGAGCTTTTTGGCGCGCACGCATGAGCATGTGATGATGGATTGTTTCGCTGCTAGCGGACTCCGAGTTGGCGACGTCGGGATATCGGGCGTGAAACTTACTGCGTTGGGTATGTTTTGGCTTAGAGGGGATTAGTTGGAGAGGGATCCGAGTTTGATGGGGTTTGACTTCGTGGCTTTGGAGGAAAGTCCTTTGCGAACTTAACTTCTTGTTCACTCTTTCTGGGGGGAAGTTACTCTTGATGATGGCTTCGTGAACTTTTGTCTTTTCACCGAGCGCCGGCGTGAACTAACAAACAGATACAGATATATGGGACTTATACGGCTCACATTGTCTATTCTTCCCGTACGACATTGTCGGGGTGACTTATCTCTCATGCTCAAGACCTATCTCCAGAAACGAAAAGCATACCTACCTCATCGATGTTATGGATCGTCCTTACTATTAGAGGATACTAATAACAGAATTCACCAACTCGTTGAGTTCGGGGCCGATATCAGATGGTATGATTTGCCCAGCTAGCGGGTGCGATACAGTCGGATGATCACAGATATCTCGCTAAGGGGATAATTATCCTACTCGCCAGCAGATTTCATGGGTGTCAAATATACCGCACCCATTTGGAATGATAACGAGCCGAAGAGCATGTTTCATCCGATGCCCGTATCCCTCGATTGCTTCATCCGACCTAGCGACTTGAGATAAATGTCGGTCAGCGTTTGGATTCTACATCAGCATCTCGATTCAGTCGCTCGGGGTCTCATCTAGGATTTGGTCCTCTGTGCCAACTTCAAAACTCGGAATCTGTGAAATCTCAAACGAATGTGGCCAGAAACTCGAGGCGGAATGCGACGGGACGTTGCAAGATCACCCCCTATCAATGTTCGACTATAGCCGGGGTTTTCGGTCTCCTATAGGTATTGACGACCACTGTCAATGTCAGGTGTTTGCTCCCACGGCTTACTTGGGGGCTCAGTATCAAGATGGCACTGATAGTGCTCTGGCGGACAAGTCTCGATATCTCTACGACGGCGCACGGTCTGAACTTGTGCCCTGACCTGGCATGACAAGACGCTTCCATTACATCGAAGATCACTTTACGACATGCTTGTCTGGTTTGATCCTCGCTGGGCTCCTTCAACTCGACTATCTAAGTCACAGAGTGCAATTGATGTGTGTATGTCGAAGAAACACGGGGCTCGGTGGCTCGAGGTAAGTGTTGAAGCAACCACGGTTCGAGCCAAAGAAGATGTCTAGGTCTTGTTAGATTTCCGTCGGAGAGAAACCAGATGCATGACTTTCAGGGGCCTCGAAGCTCAGAATAGTTCGACCCGGATCCAGGGCGAAGTCGAGTCTACGTGAAACACCAGTAACATGAATCACCGGATTTCTTGATCGTGAGAGTCACGACGAAACATGTGTTACTGATGACACAACGCACGACATTGGATGATGAGGTAAGGAATGCTATGAATGAGAACGCAGTCACCAGTGAATGACCACGGTCAGTTCAGGTAATTAGTCTATGGGTAAGCTGGAAATCTGCCTGGAGTAAATTCCCGTTTACGGTTCGTACATCTACCTAATATAGGTGTTTCCACGTCTGACTATAGCTCACGTTGGATTCCGTGTCACATTCCATGATATCTAGGTGAGTTGGTGGACCGTTGAGTATCACAACTCATCAACCCTGTGTATGGCCTCCCAGCAGGACGTACGAACTACGGCACTATCCAGTTCCAGTATTCTGACCGAGTTCATTCTTCAATCCCATTATGTTTCGGATGTCTAATCACTTGTATACGCTGCTGGGTTGAGTTGCTGCTTCATTTTTCGTAGCAACCCTTAATGGACTTGAACCCTGAACCTCTCTCATCCCAGGAGACTATCATGAATCCAGGTATATAAGTCCCAACAGTACTTAATTCTGCCACGTACGACCATACCCACTGGAGAACTCGGGATCCCGTCCGCTCTCCCATAGATAAGCCGGTGAGGGCCAGATTAGTAGTTGGGTCGGTGACGACCAGCGAATCCCTGGTGTTGTACGTTTTTTTTTATTTTTTCGATATTTTTTTATTTTCTTTTTCTGCATCATTCAATCAAATCAAGAGGAAAAGAAAGGTTCCTTTTTTTTTCTTTTCGTCGAATTTAGAAAGCAGAAAATGAGAAGGAGATGAATGAGATGGTTGTCTGCTCCTTTCCTCCGCCCTCGGCTTCCCTCTCGGGCGTACGGATGACCTCAGCCGCTACTGCGCATACCGTACACCGGATGGAGACTTCAGCTTTCAGCAATTCGCAGCCATGGCATGAGTTAGGAATCGGGCGATTCCTATGATTACTTGCCTTATCGTAGTTCCAATCAGTTGGTTCGTTTGCTGTGCATCGGTAGACTCCGCGGTGTTGGTTTTGGTGGTCTGACATGATGGCGCTTTAGCGTAGAAATATTCGTTGTGAAAACGAGAGGCGTTGAGATGAGATGGCTTTAAGTCATGGAGAGTAAAACCAATCGACGAATCGAACTCCTCATGATGGCTGTAAGATATTGAGCAAACCAGTCATCGACGAGTTGATGCCAATTAAAGATGAACCCGTTACACACGATAATATACCCCTTGCTACCTCATCCCTTGCATCAACCTCTAGGCCATCGATACATAGTGTTGTGAATGTCTCATGTCAATGATCCAGACAGAGTAGTTCTTAGGGATCTTCTTGCGTGACTTCCTCGTTGTGTAATGCTTGTGGCTTGACTGGAGTTTTACGACAGCGTGTATCACGATTGTTATCCCGAGAGGATATTCGGCACGTTCGTGAAGGCTCGAAAGTGGACGGTAATAATTATTTCAAGAGTTCGGGTCACGGAACATTGCTGCTCATGGCTCCCTCCTGGGTGTCTGGTCCCAAGATCGGTGTCATCGTCTCCAGGCTCCGTGGTCGCTTGATGCTCATGTGAAGAGAATCGATCACATCGTAGATAAACGGTTCGTCTGAGTCCAATATTATGTATTGATAACTCGATCAGTCCAAGCTTCCAACCGGACCGATACTCAAAGTCATCTGACTGGCCGTAAATCAAAGGCCAAATGCGTTGACCGCCCGGTAAGTGTTTTTTTGTATAACAACCTTCGAGGCCATCGGCAGGCCACCGGTCAATAGTTTGAGGAAGTAAAGCGTGTTCTTCTCGTGATAGGAGTTCTGTTCTCCAAGTATCGGGAAGGACAACGCGGCGAGATAGGATAGCCCACGACTATTCCTGAGAAACGCCACACTGGCTGCTCCCATGGATTCTCGTTTGCTTCTGACAAACAACCTAATATTAGCAAGCAGTCCAAACCAGGGCTTTCTTGTAATTTTCCGGGATTATCGTTATGCAAGTGACCGTCAACCTGGGTCGGGAGGTTGCCGAGCAGACCGTCCATGTCATCTGGTAAACGACAAGAGACCGGAGTGAGGCTTTCCTGGCCGATAAAGTTCGCCGTTTGTCACAACATCACGAGGTTGCCCAGTTGATCGCCGATTTGAAGGACAAATGTACACGATCGGGGTCCGATTCTGGACTTAGTAGCGTTATGTGTAGCTTATAAAGCCAAGAGATCATTCGAGTGATCTCTTGATCACATGAAACTGGGTCGAGTTGAGGCGGAGTGTCCCCTATATATAGCGAATGGTCAACATCTATATTTAGGTAGCCGTCACCTACGCACCTGACAGGTTGTATTATACAGTAGTATGCCGCCCAATCTGTGAGCCGTGTAACAGTATTGCCATGTGACAGGTGACAAGATGTCGTTGTTGAGTACACAGTAGAAATTCTCCTATAATCCGTGCAGAGTTATGATGCTGGGTAGAACCTTGGTTCCTAACCTCTCGGCCCGGGCCTCTTTTGAAGTCAAGCACTTAATATGCCAACGGCCCGCCAAAGGGCTTCTAGCAAATCACCACAATATTAAGCATGTCAAACCGATCGCGTGATCCAAGCAAAAACGGCATAAGAACAGTAGTATACATGAAGCATTCTGAATGTTAAAGAGACCTGGTGAACAATTCGATTCACTTCAGGAGAATGGCTCAATTCCTTGGCCTCTATTGAAATAACCAGACTCTCTGAGAATCTCAACATAGTAACTGAGATCAAAAGATCTCGACAGCTGGTTGCCACTTTTGCAATCACCGTCTTGTCGGCTTCACTGATATCTTGACCGGGCCACATGTTGAAATAAAAAGGGGGTGGTGGTTCGGTAATTGACACAGCCACTCCACTCGCCAACGCAGATTTGTAAGATTTATATCTCGATCTCGTACCGGTACTGATACCCAGACGAGGAGCCTTTTGGAGTATGATCGTGGCTTTGTTCTCTGTCGCGGATATGTAGTATAGGCAAGGCAAAAGGGGTATGACACTCCTATCTAGTATCCCATACGTTTAACTAGTCTCAACTACGAACTTGCCCTCAACAAACTACAACCCCATCATATGATAGCGCCGATGCCCTTTCTAATGCCTCAACAATTCCTGTAAACAAAAGTACGTCGTATGATGTAATGATGCCAATTGTCATCAGTGAGGCTGTGTTCAAAGTATCAGCGTATCTAAACTTCGCTCATTACTCATGTATATCAACAATCTCAGTAGCTCATGGCTTAGCAACTGCGTATACCGCGGTGAGGCAAAATGATCTGTGGACAACATTTGAATCCGGCAGATGTTCGTTCTTGATCTGAGCAGAAGCCATGTTACGATATCTACCCGTTGCGAAGGTTGAAGCTTACCTCGTACTCAACTGGAGACAGCCCTCGATGAGGCGAAATTCAGCCTCAACAAAGTTCTCCAACCGTCGCGGACGAGGCATAGGTTGGGAGTCAGTCAGTCGCCAAACCACGCCTCGCGTAGTACGATGCCGCATCGCACTGTGCTGGCGAGCGGCCAGGCGTCGTCCCCGTGAAAGAGGCGGGTGCCGGCACGGGAAGCGTTCCCGGACAAGTGTATAAGCCTCGGAACGCGTGGCAGTATGACGCGCCATGATTCGCCCGGGTTTGCGGAATGTATGTGGACATGTCCCTCATCATCAAGTCCGATTTCACGACGCGCCGCTCGCCGAAGTACATAAGTGTTGATGGCCGACAATATTACCTTCATCGTGGGCTGTTAGCCGCGTAGAAGCGCCGGCGGAGGAAAGGGGTAACCGTTTCTCCTCGCCGTTTCTCTGCATAAGCAAATACTCTTTGAGTCTTCTTGAGTATCACGCGGCTAATGATGTTAGCGCAGCGGCAATGTGGAGTCGGAAGTGCCGTGGGCTAAGGTGCGCCTGGAACTTGGAAGCTTTGAGTTTAGGGGAGAACAGACGGGGTTACCGCCCGGGGATCTAGACCTCAGAGCTCTGAAATTGCTCACAAGTCATGGCTCAGCTCTTATTGTTCCTCAGCTCTCAATGTTGCTCAGCACTATCGCTATTTCTTTGTCGTGCAAGCTGATAGAGCGTCAGGGAACATCATCCCTTTCCCTGTCACGAAGAAGCAACTGGTCTGCGAAGATGGCTTCAGACTGACAGACTGAGCATGGGTGCATGACGCTGTCTCCGGAACCATCGTTCTTCAGAGAAGAGGATCCTGGTCGGACTGACACGCAGACTCAACAAAAACCTCGCGAGTGAGGCGCGCGAGCGAGATGTAAGTTCCACATCGAACGTCAGTTGAGGTTGGATGAGTGAACGGCAGGACCTTGGTATAAGACCAATTCAGGACAAGAGATTGGTTCGGTTGATTCCTTGATCTGCCATTGGCTGCCCTGAATTCCATGTGAACCTGACATTCCCCTTTCCACGCAGGGGAGCGTGCAGATGTGCGCCTTATCACACTGCCTCGCGGTCTGAATGCAGTCGTTGCGGCCTTGCAGTTCTTCTGCATCAGCATCGACAATGTCGGTATTGTTCGCGATCTAATCTCATGCCCTGCTGCATGATCAGCCTTTGTAGATTGACTGTTGAGCCAATGCTTGCTCGCGAACGAATAGTGTAAGCATTCACGAGAGCCTGGATTGAGGAGGTTGCAAGACGATAACTCGTGCGAAGATGGTTGGTGAGCCGGAGCGCAAGCAGCAGTGAAAAAGCAAAGCGGGGCGTCACACGAGTTGGTCACGCTTACAAGTAGCTTAGCCTGTCTGTCAACATTACGCACAGATTCCCCGGATCCACCCCCGTAATTGATAAGATAAGATTTATTTCGAGATTTCTCATTGGTCGGACCGTCCCATCGAATGCGGACAGTACGTACCGACGGACCAACGCTCCGACGCACCCCTTCTTTCCATGCACCCAGAGAAAGTTCTACTGTGCAGGTACCTGAACCCTTAATCCGTAAAAAATAACGGAATATTCATCAGAGTCGGCGACGGAGTAAACAGACAAGAAAGAAAACATTCCAACGAGAAAGAGAGTCTCGGGAATCCCGAAGAGCAGAAGCCTAGCACCGTCTAGGCCCTACGCAAGCTTCCGGACTGCCAACTATTTTCTTGGAGCGCCGGTGCCATGTGAAAATCCGCATAACTGCCCCACCCCGATGGCGCCGAGACCTGCCCGGAACTCCGTATCAGGGCCGCTTGCGAGAAACGCCATGGAGCAATAGGTGTCGTCTTAATATGAAACGGGAGCAACGATTGATCGTGTCTTTAGTATCCTGATATTGCACCAACAATGGGTGAGTTGATGATGTGGTCTAGACGGGCGTAACTAAGACATCGTCGCTTGGCGATGCCCGCTGGAAACCAATGAAACCAGAGCCCTTCCGGGCACCGCCAAGGTAGCTAATCCCCAGCCGCTTCTGGTAATTTACAGCTCTGATATCTCATGGTGGCACGTTGCAAGAGACGCTCTTCTAGACTACCGTACACTAATCCGTCGGGCGAGGTTGGGAGCAAGATTTCTTCCTGGGTTAAACAAGCCGGAAACGGTTGAGTTGCATCCGGCTTTATAGCCTGTTAGGAGCTTAGGTCTATGTCGATGTGATATCACATTATCCTGTTCAGGTATGTAGTAGCTGTTGGGTCACGTTGATACCGTACGGAGAACAGGCAAAATAGGAAGAAAATTAGGAAGACAGATCTCATAATGAAAGACGTACGCAGTCTCACTACTGAGCCCCTTAGCAGAGTAATCAGTGTCTGCCTTGTGTGTCTCTCACCGTCCCTTTCCTAATATACCATTCATTCGTCCACTGACCCGAGTAGATGAGCTGAAAGCCCACGGCCTATAAGATGTGCCAAACATGGTGTTGACTGAGATTTGTATGAGAGATTATCGTCGATGTGCAAACGTCGTGGGATTGAACCAAAAGGTCTCACCGATACCAAGATAATGAAAGGGAAATTACAAGTGTCAGCCCTGACTGGAAGCCTGACAACACCTAAGCAACACTACCTGTTAGGTGGTATCACTATTAGAGAGGGATGAGTGCCAATTGACTCTTTTCTCTGCCAAGTGTATAGACGCTGATTGATCAGCCTACGGTAATTTCTCCGAGTCGGTCGAGGTGTTGGGAGAGGCGACAGGATTCGGCGATTCAAGACAGATTACAAATACCAACAGGGGCAAAGTTCTCGTTATGTATTTCGAATTGTCTGTCGACTTGGGAGTTCCAACTGACAGTTACTACAGAGGTAAGGTAGCAGAGCATTGTTTATACCCACGAGCCCTATCTCGACGCTAGTAACCGTCTTACTACTTTACAGGGTAGGTAAATCTGGCCTCACTCACACTAGGGATGTGAATGGGTGGCGTTAGATCAAGCTCGACCTTGCTTTTCAGCAAAGACGATGTAGAAGACAACAACGAATGATGTTAAGGAGAACCAGGTACTTTGTAGACGACTTGTCGCATGAGACGTCGAAACAAAATCATTCACGACTCCCGTCGGAACAAACCGAAGCTGACGAGTAGCAGCGTTGACATTGTCCCTGTACAGTAGGTGAGCTAGCACCGGATACGCATCGGGCATCCACATACCAAGGAGTTACCTGGGTGATGGTAGGTGGCGGCCGGGGCACATCGTGAGATCAGGATTGAATGACCGAAATCCCTCGACTGACCAACGTGCTACGGTGGCCCCAAGCAGATCCCATCTGTACGTTTTTTTTCTACTGCGTCGATGGCGTGGCATTCAACAGCGTGGCAATCCATGTCCAAGTCGACCGCGTACATCGCTAGGCATGTATGCTTCATGACGGCATGGGCCTTGGCCGTCTAACTTGCGCACATAACTTGAAGGCAGGAATTGCTTGCCCTTGTCAAGCTTGTCTTGATACTCGTTCGATCGTGCGTGCACAGCCACCACCATATCCCACCCAGGCCGACGACTGATTGGTACTGGGGTACCGGTATGTATGCACAAGAAGCTTCACATCCGAGAGGTACCGGGTACCCGTGGACTTATCAGGCAGAACTCGCAAGCGCCATAAGACTCCGTACCTAGGACTTGGGAGTTAGCATGTCCGCCGCCATCGCAACACACGTTTGTCGTTGGTGTCATTCCTTTATCCCCGTCCAAGATGCGGTCAATTGGAATCTCACTTACTCCGTATCACCACCATAATCGACATCTCCTCCCTAACTTAGGAGGTGTAATGAAGTCTCCATCGACTACGAGATCGGAGCAGAGGGAGGTGAGTTTTAAAGTAGGTAGTGAACGTGTTTACATGAGTCTTCCGTGGCAGGTAAATCTTAGGTATATTCGCTTGAACGGGTTCTAATAAGACGATGTTTCGGTAGGGAGCTGGTCACACAGTGCAGTCTGCACGGCCTCACGCACCTCAAGGAAGGCACGCTAGAATAGCCTTGGTAGCATACAAGTAGCTGCAGACGTGGTGTAACCACACCTTTACACTGCATGATTTGGCCGCAACTAACCATGCGTCGACTTTTTCGCCTGGAATCTTGGAAGTGCAGGAGACGCGCTAATGTAAGCCAGGTACCAGTTCCGGTAAGTCGGACAAGAAGCTCAGAAGTCGCCGCTACATGACGTCTGGCATCTTGTACGCCGCAAAGCAAAGTACGCGGTACTTGCGGGCGACGTAGCCCGGTAGTACCTCTACGTCATAGACCGAGTGCCCGTAGATAATGACTGGCGACGGGTTTTCTGTGTCAGTCAGATGTACAAATGCAGATCTTGATAGCGAGCAAAAAAATGTAAAATCGGGGCTCTTGCACAGCCCCCCTTGGCGGATACTTGGACGCAGCTTGGCCAATCACCACAATGAGAGCTTGAAAAGGGGGTGCTTTCGACTAGAAAGTCCCATCGGACAAAGCAATTAGGCGAATGTACCGGTACCTGCATAGCGACTTCGGACAGTGAGCTGGCACGTACGGGACAAATGTGGCAGGCGTTCATGTACCTACCTGACAAGGTGCTTGCAGTCGCCTGCCTGGAGAAGGCACCGGGCTGGCTAACCCGTTTGGGCAGTACAACCATCTGTACTGGGTACGCACTGTGCCTGACTGGCTTCGATTGAGTTAGGCACCGTCTCGCCAGTCACATGATACTGCAGCCGGGCCCATGGTTTCTTTTACGGGCTGCTTGTTCCCTAAGATTCCCTATGCCACCTAAAGAAAGGACCCGTCCACCTCTCTCCACTGTGTAACAGCTCTCGACCGCGCTCATTTATGTGTCTTCGTTTCCAGAGAGTCCCATGTGCCCTGTGCCAGTTTCTGCTCAGCCCGAGCGCCTCACTCTTCACTCCTTGTTTTCCCTCAAACGCGATCTGATGACCGGTGTGCTTGACTCTTGCGGACCCTGACAGATCGAAAACCGATTGGGAATGGACCCTCGCCCACCGTACGCGCCAAACATGTCATACTGGTAACGACGGGCAGTCCTCCAGCTACCTATCATTCATCCATACGGAATACCTACCTACTTGTTCTACTGCGTACTCGTATGATACCATACCAATCCTGCTAAGTTGCGGTGGCTAGTCGTATATTTCCTGCCTGCCGCGTCGAAGCAGCTCGATAGCCCTGCTTCTCAGTCGATTTCCATAGTCAGACGCGAGCAAGTACTGCTACTACGCTGGCGCCGATTCTTCATTAGTGTCTGCTCCATCGCCGGTGCGCATCAACGGCCCGACTTTTACCAGGATTGGACCTCGACCGCAAGGCTTCCCTCCGTCCATTTACGGCCACCTGAGTCTCTCAGACCAGCCCTCATTACGGATTACATGAAAGGGTCCTGCCCAGGAGAGACATTACGCGACTCTTCCTATTAGGACCAACCCTTCACTACCGTCTCTCACTGACCACTACTCTGTTCGATCCCTAATACTCCCGATTTGTCGATGGCACATGCGTGACTTATAAGTCATCCTACCCTAACCATCTAGCGAGGGCAAGACTCGCCTTGCCTCTCAATTGACTGCATCTGGATCCCCTCGTTCTATTACGGTTGCGGATACCACGCAGAACTTCGCGCCATCATGTCTGATCAAAACGGCAACGACAATGCCGATGGCACGCGACGCAGAACTAGAGCGTAAGTATACTAAGGGACTCCCTCAGAGCCGCTAATACCCTTTCCGTTCTTTCCACAGGATCTGGCTGTAACTAAGCCTGTCTGTAGTCCCACGATCACCATCAATACAACTAGCGATGTTGGACCGTCCTTGAATGAACTTGTCCAACCATACGTATCGCCTCCTGAAGACACGATAAGTCCAACTACTCTTGCCGCAAGTTGGAATTCGTCCGCGCCCAGTGCCTCTTCTCATAATAACGAGGTTCGCGCCTCATATTCATTTGACAGCAAAGAAAGCCGGCCAACAAGCCCGCACAATGTTTCTAGTCCCATCATGCCGCGTGGGAACGAAAAGGGCCAGGCTTTTCTAGCAGTGCCAACGAACTACCGATCGCGTCAGAATTCTGTCGATAGTGAAGAATGGTCACGGTCAGCCTCCTTGCAGGGCGAAACCGTCATGGAAAAACCACTTTCCAAGACGATACACGACAATGATCATGTTACCAAAGACAAAGATGCCCTGGCGCCTGATCAGGGCCGAGAGGAAGATTTCGTTGTGGAGAATAACCCTTTTGCATTTAGTCCCGGCCAACTTACAAAAATGTTCAACCCCAAGAGCCTATCAGCTTTCTACAAGTTGGGTGGTCTTCGCGGTTTAGAAAAGGGGCTCCGCACTGATCGTGCTGCCGGATTGAATGTGGATGAGAGAATGCTCGATGGCGTGGTTTCCTTCGAAGAAGCAACTAGTGGGGAGTCCTCCAAAGGTGCGCACGAAGGAAGTCCGGACGCAGCGGTAACACGAACACACACGGGCTCCAGACATATAAGTGAGGATGCGTTTGCCGATCGAAAGCGGGTGTACAGCGACAATCGATTACCCGAGAAGAAGGGCAAGAGCTTCTTACAACTAGTCTGGATTACTTACAACGACAAGGTTCTTATCCTGCTCTCAGTCGCCGCAGTCGTATCCTTAGCCATCGGTCTTTATCAAACATTCGGACAGAAGCACACCGCAAACAACCCTGGCGTTGAATGGATCGAGGGTGTGGCCATCATCGTTGCCATCGTCATCGTCGTTCTGGTAGGATCTTTGAACGATTATCAGAAGGAAAGACAATTCGCAAAATTGAACCAGAAAAAGCAGGATCGAGTGGTGAAGGCCATTCGATCAGGAAGGACTGTTGAGATTTCGGTTTTCGACGTGATGACCGGAGACGTACTCCATTTGGAGGCCGGTGACCTTATCCCTGTTGACGGAGTTCTGATCAAGGGGTATGATATCAAATGCGACGAATCCCAGGCTACAGGTGAGTCCGATATCATACGCAAGCGACCGGCCGACGAGGTGTACGATGCAATCGAGAGAGGCGAAGACACCAAGAAGTTGGACCCGTTCATCCAGTCAGGCGGTCGCGTCATGGAAGGCGTGGGCACGTTCTTAGTTACCTCCACCGGTATCTATTCTAGCTACGGAAGAACTTTGATGTCCCTGAATGAGGATCCAGAAATGACGCCTCTACAGTCCAAGCTAAACGTAGTAGCCGAATACATCGCCAAACTCGGTGGTGCCGCTGGCCTCGTCTTGTTCATAGTGTTGTTCATCGAGTTTCTTGTTCGCTTGTCCGGAAGCCACGCGACTCCGTCTGAGAAGGGTCAGCAATTCATCCAGATCTTCATCGTTGTGGTCACGATTATCGTCGTCGCAGTACCCGAAGGCCTGCCGCTTGCTGTTACGCTGGCACTGGCCTTTGCCACCACTCGCATGTTGAAAGATAACAACTTGGTGCGTCACTTGAAAGCATGCGAGGTCATGGGAAACGCGACAACCATCTGCTCGGACAAGACCGGAACCTTGACACAGAACAAAATGAAGGTCGTTGCAGGAACAGTTGGCACCAATCACCGATTCGGAAGCGGCAGTTCAGAAACAGCTGAAGCAGATATGACTGAGAAGGCATTCGCCACATCGCTTAGCAAACAGGCCCAGGAATTGCTTCTCAAATCAATCTCCCTGAACTCGACGGCATTCGAAGGCGAGGCAAACGGCGAGAACACGTTCATTGGTTCGAAGACTGAGACTGCTCTGCTACTCTTTGCCAGGGATCACCTGGGAATGGGACCTGTTGCCGAGGAACGGGCCAATGCCAATATCCTGCAAATGATCCCTTTCGATTCTAGCCGCAAATGCATGGGCGTAGTAGTCCGACTTGATAACGGAACGGCTCGCCTGTACGTGAAGGGAGCTTCGGAAATTACTCTGGCCAAGTGCACGGAAATTCTCTCGGACCCTACGAGGGACCTGTCCAAATCCACTTTGACATCTGGAAACACTGAAACGATCAACGGTCTCATCGAAAACTATGCTTCACGATCTCTGCGAACCATCGGTATCGTCTATCGCGACTTCGAGTCCTGGCCACCTCGCGGCGCCAAACGCCTTGAAGGGGACGCAAATCAGGTTGTGTTTGAAGATATCTGGAACAAGATGACCTTTATTGGTGTGGTTGGTATCCAAGATCCCCTTCGCCCCGGAGTTCCTGAAGCCGTGAAAGAGTGTCAAAGAGCTGGTGTTATTGTTCGCATGGTCACCGGTGACAACAAACTCACGGCGCAAGCTATTGCTACGGAGTGTGGTATTCTGCAGCCCGATGGATTGGTTATGGAAGGACCAGAGTTTCGCAATCTCAGCAAGCACTCGCAGAATGAAATTATTCCGAAACTGCGGGTTTTGGCTCGCTCCAGTCCTGAAGATAAGCGAATCCTCGTACGCCGACTGAAGGATATGGGCGATGTTGTTGCCGTGACCGGCGATGGTACGAACGATGCGCCTGCCCTCAGACTTGCTGATGTCGGTTTCTCCATGGGAATCGCGGGTACTGAGGTAGCCAAGGAAGCCTCGGCTATTATCCTCATGGACGACAACTTTACGAGTATCGTGAAAGCTTTGAAATGGGGCCGTGCCGTTAACGATGCCGTGAAGCGATTCCTCCAATTCCAGTTGACGGTCAACATCACCGCAGTGGCGCTTACCTTCGTCACTGCCGTGTCTAGCAGCGATGAAGGCTCTGTGCTGACGGCTGTGCAACTTCTCTGGGTTAACCTCATCATGGATACGCTTGCAGCGCTCGCTCTGGCGACAGACCCGCCGCAGGACAGTGTTATTAATCGTAAACCGGAACCGAGAAACGCGAGCATCGTTTCGATTACCATGTGGAAGATGATTATCGGGCAGGCTATTTATCAACTTGCCGTTACGTTTGTGCTCTATTACGGCGCATATTCCATCGGCATCGCGGCACGAGAAGATCTAAGCCAGGTTCTCTCGACTCGACGAGACAGTCTGGTATTCAACACGTTTGTGTGGATGCAGATCTTCAACCAGTGGAAGTAAGTGACTCTGACCCCTAGATGATACTCTCGATATTGTCAAACTAACATAATTCAAGCAACCGCCGTCTGGACAATGGGTTCAACATCTTTGAGGGTATTACCAGGAATCCCTTCTTCCTGGGAATTAACTTCATTGTCATTGCCTTGCAAATCCTTATCATGTTTGTTGGTGGCACACCCTTCAATATCTCGACCCTACACCCGTCTCAAACCGGGCCACAATGGGCCACTGCAATTATACTAGGTCTCATCTCGATTCCCGTCGGTGCGGTTATTCGCCTGATTCCCGATGAGCTCATCAGCAAGTGTATCCCTGATATCCTCAAGTCGAAACCTGCTGCACGACCTGGACTCACGGTCTCGGATGAGGAATTCAACGACTATCCCGATGTACTGGTCGATGTGCGTGATGAGCTCGCATTCCTCAAGAAGCTCAAGGGCGGTCGTCTCAACAATCTCAAGTTTGCTGTGAAGCAAACTCGCGAAATCTTGATCTCGAAGGCTAGGAGCCCGTCGCATTCGCGGTCTAATTCAGTGCGCGCTTCCAACACGCCGATTCAGGAGGACAGTCCGATGGCGCAGTCTCTAGCCGCTACGGCCGATTCCCGTAGACGTAGCCGGTCTGTCAGATCCCGCTCGAACTCGGCTCTTGGTGCGCCAACGGTCATGGCCGGTATCATTGCTGGAAGTGTGGCAGCTGGTTGGTCGCCCATTGAGAAGACCGCCGATCGTGACTTCTCCCAACCGACCCGAAACACACCTTCTCCCTTTACGAATCGGGAGGGTAGCAGCGCCGAGATGACGCCAGTTTTGACGGAAGAGCCGGCGGAGGCTGATCGAACCGAGGGAGCCGGGGATGTACCCCTGTTACGTGTCCCTCAACCGCCGCCGCAGAAGCCGAAGTCCTCATCCTAGGCGGTGTGAATGCTGCCTCCTTTCTATTTTAATGTTTCTGTTAACAATACCCTGAATCGGCATCTTTACGTTGCCATTCTTAAAACTAATCTTTATGACATGGGCAGTGCTAGCTGCCTCAATTTACATCACGTCTCAACTTACTCGGTGTTGGGCCAGAAGTGCCTGTATTCCAATGCCAATGCCAAACTAATCTACGTTTTCTGCTACCCACGGTGTTGGGTAGCCTGACATCATGACACCTCAACGACTATGCAACATCTACTTGGCGCAGAAGGCGTCTGGCGCCCCGCGCATAGCCAGCCCTAACGACGCACATGATTGACGCTTCGTTCCCTGCGAGAACGACGGGAATATACCATATGAAGCGTTTCCCCCACCTGCCCGGCTCTTGTTTGTACTGGATGTGAGTCATCAGTTTCAAGGGCTCATGGAAAGTCAGGGCTGGGACGGATACACATGGATATGCGACTACGAAGAGGACCATTTTTCGAAGACGCGTATCTCCCAGCTCGGATTTTTACCTCAAATGGCTCGAACATCTTGTACTTCTCGTTTTTCCTCTTTATTTGTAAGGGCCAAAATTGAGCAAGAGTTTCTTCTTAGTTGAAAGCAAGGGGAAGAAAGAAAAAGAAATACACACGTCCCGAATAAGGGGAATAGATAGTGGTTACAGTGGCATCGGTAGTAGCGAAATGCGAAAATACTCTGCATCTTCGTGGAAAATGCTTTTATCATCCCCTGCATATTTGGTGCCGTCTTTGAATTCGGGCATTTTGCTAGACCGACAGATCAGCCAACAATTCGTCCTGATGAAGGCCAAGTGTGTGTGCGTCACGATGTTGCCAGCATTGAACCACAGGAAAGGAGCCGTCGGACGGACTGCGTTGAGAAAGGGGGTTCTTCCGCCTTTTTATTTACGACCGACCGCATGTCGGTGTACCTCCGCCACTTGTTGAAGATCCCGAGAAAAGGGACGGCTTGAAGGCTTCTATGGAAGCATACCATGCTCCTTTTGTTGGTAGTTTACTCCGGCTGCGATGTGTTGGGATGGGATGGGATGAAAGAGAAGAAACAAGTCAAGTTCCAGACTCATCTCGAATGCCTTCACGTGTCGACCCTACCTACTAAGGCTCGGTCAAACCCCCGGTGAGGAAGGAAAGGAAGCAAACAAGCAGGGCCAAGTACACCGGGGATGACGGGCGTTGCTCGTTCAAGGCAGATTTTCTTGTCTCTGTTCTGTTTGTCTTGTTCTATTTCGATCTGATGTTGCCGAATTCCCATGAAGAGGAGGAGACCCCAGATAGACCCACAGTGTAGATGTTATGTTATGTATATAGAGTGTATTACTACGTGCCGTCAGTCTGTCATTCAGTTCATTCGTTTATGTATATCTAGAAAGTAACGAAGAGACACGATTAGGTTAAGATAGACGGTTGAAACGAATTCAAGTTTTCGTATTCCTACCCTTCGTTTGTGACTTTGTTTACCTCCCTCCCTTGTCGTGAGTGAAGGCTTCAAGACGGCGACCGACGACGTGTGCCAAGTAGTAGGTACCTCGGGTACTTTCCGGGTACGGGGCATTAGAGTTTAATTGGCAGGCACGACTCGAGCACTACGTGGTGCATCAATTTGACACGCTCTGTTCACTAGCAAAAGGACTGTTGGAGAGAGAGAGAGAGAGAGAGAGAGGGAAATGTTACAAGTGAGAGAAAGGTTAAGGAAGGAAGGAAGGAAAGAACGGACGGCGATGTGCCGGGTCGGTACCGAGCGGACATTCCGTGCCTTCCTAACAGAAGATTGTTGTGTCTGCTTGATTTCTCTATAGAGGTATACCTCGTACGTACATAGAATACTAAGCACTGAGAAATGGATAGAGGTCGCCGGATCTTTCGTCATCTTCTTATTCCGTAGATGGCCGCTTACAGTTCGAATAGCAGGAGCAACGCGGCAGTAGCGAACGTGATATCCCAGATAATAGCAATAATAGCAGTTATCTTTACTGACAGTTTCAGTCTATTCGTGCTCTAGAGACACGTGCTGCTGTCCAGTTTCATAATTGCTTAGGTAGGGAGGAGATAATGCTATTGTGCACCCTCCTGGAGGCGTGGTACAGAGGGGAGGATTACATGAGCATGAACAGAATCACAGACGAGAACAACTATTTATTTATTGAAAATAAACTATTATTTCCTAAAAAGTAGATAGATAATAGAGTCAAAAGAGTGAGTGAAAGAAAGGAAGAAAAAAAGAAGAAAGACGTGCTGATGATGCTGGCTTGGGTCGTGTCATTGGCAGGAGGCAGGCTTGTTAGGCAGGGCTTGGGACCGGCCCAATCAGCAATTTGCTCTTGCTGCTCGAACTGGACGGGGGACTGGAACTGACCTGGGACTGGACTGGACTGGAACTGGACTGGGCCTCTGAAAGTCTCTCTCTCACAGTTCAAACCTTGCCGTGCAAATTCCGAACTTACTTACTCTCTTCCTTCCTTCCTTTTTACTCTTGCACTCTTTCTGCTTCCGTCTACTAACTCCGTACTTCGTTCACACTGGCCCTTCTTCTTCTTATCTTCCGGTTTCCGATCGGGACGAAACTCACCGGCCCCGACCTCTTGCATGATTCCATCAGCGGACCTCATTTAGAAACACGGCGCCCCGGTTTAATACCGCTTGCCTGCGTGCCTGCCAGCGTAACTTGTGAATTCACGCCCATTGACGGCGATGGTCGTTGAAATCGCATCTGCCGTCTCTGACCTGCTACACCCTACACAACCAACACCTTCCCGTACGCTTCCCTTCTGTAACTGTCTTTTTACTGCCGCCGTCTTCATAATAAATACCCCGTCTTAGTCCGCGTCTTCCCTTCTCTCACGCAAAACGGTCCCCACAATACTTCGGAGACCTACCCAGCCCACTCACTCACTCACTGACTGAATCTCTCTCTGCTCTTTCTCTCTCCATCTCTCCCGCGTACCGCATCATTCCTACTCCTCAACTTACTCTCTCACCATCCTCTACACTTGCAACCAACCCTCTCCATCATTCCACCATCTCTTCCATCGTCAACTCTGCATCTCTAACTGAAGTAAGTATTTCGAGTCTTTTTTCTGCCTTCTTGTCCACTACCTCGTCTTCGGAGTTGAATTCCGGCGTGTCGTCTCCTTCCTTCCCAGACGCACCTAGACTCCAAAACGCGTTCGATGAAGCCATCCACGACGGTTCCAGCACCAGTCCCTCACAACTACCACAACATCACGAGCCGCAAGAGCTCGTCGCGACCCTGCTAACTTCTACTTCTCAGGTTAACCTTCTCTAGTCAGAGGAAGCTTCCGCTGCAATCCTAACAACCGCCGCGACTCGCCAACCCGCGATCGTTGTTTTCAAGCAACCTCTGTTGACTTCTCCAACCCGTTAGGACCGTCGCGCACGGCCAGCCGCCAACTTTTCCTAGGTAATTTAATCTCGTGGGCCATTCCTCTGGGTTGCCTCCACTCCATCCTTCTTACAAGTCTTCCCTCATCTCACACGCTCTTCCTTCTACTACAACCCTACTGCTACACATTTGTCTGAATAACCGTCCTAACACACTCATAGCATCCATACAACACTCTTGTTGCAACATTCAATTACCATCTCGTTGTCTCTACTTGACATACATTGGACACGATCATCATGCCTCCCAAGAGAGCCAATGGTCGTGCTGGCAAGTCCAGCACCAAGTCACGGGCTCGGGCTCAGCCATCTACAGCAATGAACGGTACCGCTCAGGTGCCAAACGGCAATGCATCTTCCTCGGCCCCTCGTGCCCAGAGAGAGGTCGTGGATCTCGAGCAGACTGGACCTGCCCCATCGGGTCTTTCACGGGGCAACGAGCTCGAGGAGCATCTCGACTGTTGCTCAGACTCTTGGGAGACCGACTCCCTGTTCGCCGACATCATCGATGATATTACTACTGAGAACATCCCCGATGACGGTAATTATTCAGTTCTTTATTCTCTGACTCATGTGTGAATGTGATATACTGACTAACGGCGCTATAGTCGATGCGGTAACCCCTCGGGAGGCAATCATGTTCCGTCAACAGCTCCATGATGTGGGCCCCAATGAGTTCTGCCGCCTCTACGTTGACTCCAAAGTGATCCCCATCCGCAAGCTCCTAACCGCGTTTAGCGTACGCACACCGGAGTTCTTGGACGGCCGTCCCGATGAGGCCTGTCTGGGTCTGCTCACTCTAGCCATGGCCCGCGAGCTTGCCAAACGCAGCAAGATCTCAAGCTACAACACGGTCGACGATGCCGTGGGCCTCATCAAGAAGGCCAAGAACATCATGGTCCTCACTGGCGCCGGAATCTCCACGTCTCTGGGTATCCCGGATTTCCGATCCAAGGAAACGGGTCTCTACGCGAAGCTGGCCCAGCTCGACCTCGGTGTCGATGATCCGCAGGAAGTGTTTAACATACAAGTCTTCAACGAGGATCCGAGCATCTTTTACACCGTCGCCAAGGAGATCCTGCCCTCGACCAAGACCTTCTCGCCCACGCATGCCTTCATCGCGTTGCTCCAGCAACAGGGCAAGCTCCTGACGAACTACTCGCAGAACATCGATAACCTCGAGGCTAATGCCGGTATCTCGCCCGACAAAGTCATTCAGTGTCACGGATCGTTTGCTACGGCCAGTTGCCAGCGCTGCCGTCACCAAGTCGTCGGCACCGATATCTACGACGATATCATGGCCGGTCGCGTCCCGCGATGCCTCAAGTGCATCAGCGTGTACAAGGCGAAGACTGCCTCCCACAAGCGCAAGAGAGCGTCCGAAGAGCCAGCCGCCAAACGCGCTCGCACGTCTGATGGCGCGGCTGTCAAGCGCGTTCAACGCAAGACGGCAGCGAAGAAAGAGGAGCAAGATGAACTCGAGGATCCCTACGATATCCCCCAGGTCGGCGTCATGAAGCCCGACATCACATTCTTTGGCGAAGAACTGCCCGGCGAGTTCTCGAAGCGATTGGTTAAGCACGATCGTAACAAAGTCGATCTCGTCATCGTCATCGGCACCTCGCTCAAGGTCGCCCCCGTGTCCGAAGTCGTCCGCTTCCTGCCGCAGTACGTCCCGCAGATATACATCTCGCGCACCCCGGTCTCCCACATCAACTTTGATATCGACCTCCTGGGCGATTGTGATGTGGTCGTCGCCGAGCTCTGTCGGCGCGCGGGCTGGGATCTCCGACATCCCATGGTTCCCCCGGGCGAGAATGTCGAGATCACGCTCGAGGACGGCTATCGAAGCCGGTATATCTTCAAGTCTGTTAAGCAACAGGAGCCCGTCGTCAATGGTGCACAGAATCACACTTCGCGAGGAGAACCGAGCGGACGCAATGGCGCCCCGGTTGGTCGCGCATCTTCACGATAGAGGGGTGATGGCGTTGCTGGGACGCTCGTTAGGCAGGTGTGTTGACGCTGCCCTCGCGGACGCGGACAGATGCCCTGCCAGAGAGTGCAAAGCAACGCCTTATCGTTCGCGGTTGAAATCGCGCCGCTCTACGCGATATACTCTCTAATTGTGTTTTGTTGATCCGCCACCTCATCTGTTTACCCCTGTTTGTTTGTTTCTTGTTTGTTTTATGGGTTGTTCACCTCGGTAGGTTGCGAGCCTTTGTTGGGAATCCCGGCATTGGTTTGTTGCCTACGAGGGGTGAGTGCTCACGTTGTTGTTTGCGATGCATTGATTTACGGGAGATTCATTGCGTTTTCTGCGATTCGGCCAATAGGGTTGGACTACACCCCTCTTGTTGAAAAAGAAAAAATAATTCGGACCACGGCCCACCAATTCACCGAACCTGCGAAGTTATGCGATACATGAAGAGATGATACAACGCAGGCCTGAAGAAAGAAAGAACCTGTTTATCTTTCGGACTACGAAGGATATTCGAACAACGACCTAATTATCGGACTCGAAGATTCGATGGACCGAGAAGGACTCGTTGAAGAAATTTACCTACCTACCGATCGACTATTAAATCAATCTCCCCACGACTACAGTGGTGAGGAATACGCTTTAATCAACCCTGGTGGAGGAACAACATCACACCCTTTCCTATCGACCCGAGTTAAAGAATCTTGCGAATCATACCGGTTTACGGAAGCAAGAAACCACACCATTATCAACCTCCCCTCTTTCAACGGGGGGAGGAATACGTTCTAATCAACCTTGAAGACAACACCATCCCTTTTTCTATCAACCCGAGTTAAAGAATCTTGCGAATACGGAAGAAAGAAGTTACATATTCATCAACCGCCCCTTTACAATGGGGGAGGAATACGCTCTAATCAACCTTGATGGAACAACACCATCCACCTTTTCAATCGATCCGAAGAAGCAAGAAACCACACTTATACCTTGTTATCAACCTCCCCTTTACATACAATGGGGGACGGAATACGCTCTAATCAACCTTGGTGGAAGAACACCAACCACCTTTTTCTATCGATCCGGCATAATACGAAGACAAGAGAGGATAATAAGACTCATCAACCCCGAATAAGAAGACAAGAGAGGAATAATACGAAGAACAGAGAGAATAGAGTCACACATTGCGAGACGAGATATGTCAAGCGGAAAGACGTTCAGAACAACAGACATGGGGTGCAAGGACTCGTCCTTACGAGATGATACTTAGAAAAGACGACAGAGAGGAGTAGCAGAGGGGGATGCTTGCAAGACGGGATGGTCCTGTATTCTGAAGATTCCTGAGAGGATATGACAGACGAGGGATGCATGTGAGATGAGTACGTCTCTGTCCCGTTTGAGGCGTTAGAGAACTGAATGGCGCCGTTGTTGTATGTATGTATGTTTCCTCTGACCGTTTGTACACATGTGTGTGGACGGGATGGGGAGCTCGATTGAGCATTTACGTACGTACGAACAAACGAACGAACGAGAGATGGCGGTTTGAGAGGAATACGATGATAATTACTTGTTACTTTCTGCGTATTTTGCGTGATTGTGATTGTGAATGAATGCGTAGGACGTACGCTCTTGGTTGGGGTGTAGTATTCGTAGGCTATCTCCTTGGTCGCCATAGAGCAACGATCATGTCTGTATCCAAAGAGTACTCATCTGGACTTTTACTACGACTGAATACTATGAGGTTGATACTAATGTTGACAGATCTTTGGTTAGGCTACCCCAGTCAGTGATCGATTTGTTTGTTGCCTTGGCGGCCGGGGCGATAAATCTGTTGTGTTGGGATTCGTGGGTGGTGTTCCAGGTGTACGTGTCGCCACCACAACGGGCAAAGAGATACAGACACAGAACTTTACGTACCTAGACAAGTAAGTGAATTATTGACCGGTAGTCTAGATCGATTCCACGAACAGATTACGCGTCGCCTGGTCCGGAGTTCCGAAGAACGATGCTCAAGTAAATCGTACTTCATGAGTTTGGTGTCTTAACTCGGCTTTTACATACATACATAGAAGAGGAACAAAGTAAATAGAGGATATGATAGGTAGGAGTCTGTTTGTACGTGTCCCGTCTGGTTACTAGGTACGATGTTGTTTGCGTTTGTTTCCGCATTTCCTCGTCTGCCAACGCCTCCGGACCCTTCCATACGTCTCCGACGCGTCGCGAGCTATCCAGCGACGACGATTCTTATTCGTATTTACCTTCACATATCTTCAAGATCAAAAAAAAATCAACTTCAAAAGTAATAAAAAAACAAACGAACAGGAAATAGCCAACCAGAAAAGACGACGAAAAAAGAAATAAAAATCCTCAATGCCAGCGTTTGAGGCACCGGACATCTAAGATAAGAATTGCTGTAGCGGCGAATCGAACGCCGGTCTCAAGCTTGGAAGGCTAGAATGATAACCACTACACTACTACAGCTTGTTGTATATTAGTATTACTGCTCGAATGGAGCTAAATTGGTGGGGACGGAGGGTTGGGGTCACTGGTTGGGGTAAGCGCGGTGAACGGTTGGGACAGCTGCATAGGGGGGATGCAATGAACGTGATGGAACGATTAAGAACGAAAAATGGGGAGGATAAAAAGGGAAAAGAATGTATGATTGAGGATTCACTGGTCTCGTAGATTCGTCATATATACGAAGTTGAAACACGCCGGCATAGCCATGTGATCCGTATGGACATTCAGTAAAAGCTCTAAACACCTCACGACGCCTCTTCATCTGCATCTTCACACTCACAACTGCCTCAAGCTCTTAAGAGACATTCTTACGCTGGCTCAGGTTCAACAGCTACGCTCATACAAATAAGGACATAAAATTCATCGCCAGAGTCAGACAGTCGAACGATGCTTGCTATCAACAATGCCATGATCCGGCATAACAAATCACACAAATCACAATCTCAGAATCAGTAGATACAACAATTTTTTTTTTGGTAAGCTAGTTGACTTTATTCTTCTCTACGAGTACCTCAACAGCAACAGCAAAAGCAAAGAGACGATGCGCCGAGTATACCGTGCAATCGTTTGCCTTTGGCCATGCAGATGCACCTCACTGAACCTCCCTTTCACAATCCAACCAATCCACCTCATGGTCTTGCCGCTGAGAACAGGAGTTTCACAATACGGCATAAACCCCATCCACCACAACTCTCACTATACCTCCTTAAACCTCCTCTCGACCCTCACTCGGCACACTCATCAAACACCTACATCTCATTAAAATACTACTGCCACAAACTAGAAATCGCTTGCCGAATCCGTTTGCTCAAGTGTTTCAAAGATGCGCCCGACTAACCGAGGTACTCCTAGTAACCGGCCGTGATCGTGTTATAATGAGACCAGGCCAAGTCTCTTGAATGCTTCAGGAGAACATCCTCGGTCAGTGGCAGATGTAGGATTTGTTCGTGCTCGGACTAGAACAACAGTTAGCAACTTTCCTCGAGCTTTACAAGAATTGGCCATCTTACCTCTCCCGCGTTCGCCTTGCTGGCAACTACTTTCGCAACCTCAGCGGCCATGTCGGTGAGCGCCGCGTACTCTAGTATTCCAGCTTGGGGTGTGTTGCCATGCATAGCAGGCAACTTGTCCAGAAGACTGGTGATTAGAATCTGCGAAGGCTCTTCGCCACGGCGGTGGAAACCCATAAGCTGAAGGAATGCCTTGTAAACCTCGCCGCCAACGTTCCATCCAGGTACCTGTGACTCTCGACCGTCAAACTGCTTAAGAACATCGGCCAATCCGTCATAGTCTCGTTCGATGATAGTTCGCGGCGCCACCTCCTTGATAAACGTCTGGTGAGCTTCAGCCCAAGACTCCGCACGCAGTAGGCACTGCACCTCGCCCGTCGCATCCTTCTTCACACTCCTCATATAGAGCGCCTTCGCGTGCCAGATCCACTGTGTGGGAATCTTGAATTCTACAGACAGCCTCTTAAACGTCGCTGATTCGTCGTTTCCGATGAGCGAGGCATGTCGGCACAAATAATCCTGAACAGCCATCGTACGCGCATCCGGATCCGTAAGATGCAGCAAGACAAACACTGCCTCGAGCCAGCTTCCCTCGTTCGTCAGCTGCGCCGCAAAAGATATCGTTGTGGCATCGAGCTTCTCCGTGGCGTTTCGACCAAAGGATAGACGACCCGTCGATGCTAGAGCTTGTCCCAGTTGCCAACACAGACGGAAGTCTACTGGTGACAACTGAGAATTCTCTGGCCGGATGATCGCTTCTAGGTCCGCGTGGCTGTCTGCATATAGCTTAAGAAGCCCCCAGAGAAGGTCCTCTCGCTTCTCCTTCTGAGGATCGTCCCAAATGGCTGGAATTCCTTGCTGAACAAACCATACAGAAGGGTGCAGTTCTTTGTCCTGCTCAACATCTTCCTGGTATTTCTGAATTGCCTCGGCAATGCTGCTATCCACAGATAGTGCGTACCACAGCCTCAATCCAAAGGCTTGCTGCCAGTTGAGTCCGAATCTCTTCGAGATTAAGAATGCCTCCGTGCGATTTTCCACGGCCCCTTTGGTGCCTTCACAGACACACACGTTACCACTAAGCATCTCGTATAGCGCTCGAATCGGCTGCGAAAATTCCGAGATAGCGTTCGCGTCTTGCCATTCTTGGAGTTGCTCTCTCATATCTCTCTTTACGCCCTCGTTCGTGCCGATAAGTGAAAGCAACGTGGCGAGACGGAAGTTCTTTCCGTCCAGTAAATGTTTGCAGGCGTCGGCTACGCGATGACCCGACAAAGCTGCCAAGGCCTTCTCCTCGGCCGTGTGAGCCATGGCAATCGCCTTATTCGTACGCTCTTCCACCATGGTCTCCCACATTCTCGAAAGGTTCTCTCGACGAATCCTTTCGATGGCTTCTGAGTCGCCCTGCAACTCCGTGGGAATTTTGACATTGTCAAATAAGACGCTGGCAAGTTCCCAGACGAGTTGCTCGTGTTCTTCGGCTGCATTCTTGCTTCCACTGGCAGTAGAGAATTCTTTGAGGCTTACTCTCTGATTAAGTTCTATCGTCGGAATCCCGTCGACAACATGAACCTGTGCTTGCTTCAAGTGCGCATCGATAAATTTAGCAGACATCTACATAGATAACCGGGTTAGTGGACACATAATAGTGTAATCACAGTGTTCAACTCACTTCATTGGAGAATTTGGCAATGCGGATGTCCTGGGACTCCGACACCACACCCCCTTTCAAGATAGTCATCAGTCCAGCTTTCTCGCCCAGACGCTCCGATCGGCCAAAGGCACCACCTCCCGGATAAGAGAAGATGAGCGCTCCATTCGGGCCCCACGTGGGCCGCATTGCGTCGTGCCAAGCTCGGTCTTTGTCGTCCATTGCGCTTTCGTCTAGGTGCTTCGGAACGCGCTTGTATGGCCACTATGAATTCACGTCAGTGTGTTGAACTCAAGTGCAAGATAGTACAAACTATTGCTTCGTCTGACTCCTTGGCCAAGGATAAAGTAAACACTAGGTTAGGAAACTGACCTTAAGGCCTGTTGGCCGGATCGAGGCCTGAAGATTCTCCACCGGAGTCTTGGCCTTGTTGAACAGCGAATTCATCAGATCAATGCTGGTGGCAAACCCCTTGCTGTCTGAAATAATTCTCTTCTTGAAAGGTTGCGTCTCCCGAACGCTATCCCTTGCTGAATTGTAACCTTCTGCTTCATGCATGCTCTTGAGCAGTGCCCGATCGCGTTTCTGCGGACTTACTGTCTTACTGAGCATGTCCATCCAATCGTCACCAGCCGCAACCTGAACTTTCACAGGCGTCGCTGAGATTTTGATTGCACGCATCCGAGCTCTCATGATACCGGCAGGCGTCTCATGAGCAAGGTCTGACTGACTACCATCAAACGAGTCTTCATTGTGCTCCGCGGCGAGATGGTGCCCAAGGTGATCACTCGCATCATCATTCACCTCGGACATCGCATATTCATCGTCCTCACTAGCCTGGTCCAGAGGAACAAGCACTTGGGACGCCGAACCCGCGGAGCGATTAGCTAAAAAAGACGGCTTGGGGCCGTTCACCTCCGCCATCTCAGCGTCATCACTTCCATGATCGTAATAACCTTCTGACTCGAAGGCGCCAGGAAGGGGGGGAAATTGTGCCTCGCCGTCTGATAGAGCAGAGCCTGCAGGAGACATAGACTTAGTTCTGTCAAAGGCCTCAGCTGATGGCTCTGCAGCTGTCTCGTCATCGTCCTCGTCCAACCCATATGTTGTGAAATGATCAACGGAGAAGACCCATTCACCCGTTTCGGCATCGTAGTTCTCGAACGTAGTGTCGATGATCTTCTTGAGACGCTCGATATGTTTAGCGACAGAGGCCGGCTTTCCGGATTTCAAGGCGCGTGGGTGGGCATTCTCGAGGCAGATGCGGGCCGGTACGTTCAAACCTTTTCCAACTTGAGGCTTCTTTACTGTATCGGGATACACAGTTGCCGAGCGATGCGTGAGGATTACAATGCCGTCACAAATGAAGTCAAGATCGATCGAGGTAAGATCCACAGGCACCTTGAACTTCACGTAGCCAATATTCTCGCGGCCTACAGTGAAATCCGTAACACTCTGGCGTTGAACACGGTTCATATTCTGAATCTCCTCCTTGCTAGGAGACATCCAGTACTCGCCCGGCTTCGTGTCACGGGACGCACCTGACTTAGAAGCTGGTGATGTGGCAGCTTCATCTTCAGGCACAGTCGGGAGTTCATCGTCTCTGACCTGTTCCGGTTCAGGGGGAGATGAAGAAACGGTTTCCGAACCAGAACCAGAACCATTCACGCCATTTGTAGTCTTTGGCCTGACAAATCCAAGCTGCTCGGCACTAGGGGATGAGTTAGGCGACCCATTCGTCGAACTGCCGTTCTCAATCGCCAACACATTCTTGGTGTCAAAGCTGACTCGCTTGGCTAACTTGCTAGGAGTACTTGATACCTCCGAAGTTGACTTATCCTTGGTCGGTGTCGAGAAGAGATCGCTGCGGAGATCCTTATTGATGACCAACTTCTTGACGTTGCCATTACTGTACAGCTTCGAACCTGAACTGGCGGAGAAAGCACCAGGTACCAAAACGCTATCGTCCACGTTGAGGCTGCGTCTTAGGTTGTTAGCCGTCACGCTCTTTCCGAGATTCCGCGACAAACTACCAGCTATCATGCTCTGTGACAACGCGTTAGGTGTGCCGGAAACGCTGGCATTGCTGTTCGGCGTTCCACCATATGTACTGTAAGAAAGTCCGTAGCCGCGCTTCTGGGGAGTAACAAATCGCGAGGCTGAGGCGGGGTTAAGCTTGTAATAAGGTAGAATGGATGGGCGTTTAGTTTGTTTCTTGCCGATAGGCGTCGCAAGGGGTCCAGGGTTCACGGTTTCAGCACCTCCAAGGCCGCCAAATAGGGAGCCGTAGGCATTTGGATCATTAACACTCGCAGTCAAAGATGTTGTACTTGGCTGAGCTCCTTGACTGTTACCGAATAGAGAGCTTCCCATGGTGTTGTTCTGGGGCTGCTGTGCGGTAGAACCACCAAACAGAGACCCCTGCTGCTGAGTGTTTTGGCCTCCGAAAATGCTGGCTCCTGCTGACTGTGTGCTTGTACCGAATAGACTGGGCTTCTGCTGAGTTTGCCCTAGACCACCGAACACACTACCGCCTTGTTGTGGTTGTTGTTGGGTTTGATTACTCTGGCCCAATCCACCAAACAGTCCACCTGTAGGGTTAGTGCTTTGGGTGGCAGCAGGAGTACCGAAGAGACCGCCCGTAGATGCTGTTGCAGGCTTCGCACCGAATAGACCGCCTCCGGTCTGGGCAGTGTTCTGTTGGCCAAAGCCGGGCGTAGTGTTGTTATTACCACCGAAGAGCCCACCACCAGTAGTGGTACTAGGGTTATTGAACAAGCCTGTACCTGCTGGCTTCTGCTGGTTACCCAAGAAGCCACCAGCTTGCTGCTGTTGCTGATTCTGCGCTCCGAAACCAGCTGCGTTACCAAATCCGCCTGTAGCCTGTTGGGTATTGTTAGCTCCAAACAAGGATGAGCCGGAATTGGTGTTTCCTGCAGCTCCGAAGAGACCGCCAGCACCAGCAGTGGTGTTCGTAGCGCCGAAGCCACCGCCGGTGGTGGCGGGGGTGTTAGTGCTACCGAAACCACCTCCAGCGTTGCTGAAACTGAAGCCCGATTTTTGTTGGGTGTTCTGATTATTTCCGAACAGGCCACCGCCGGTGTTGGGAGTGCTTGCTCCGAAACCACTTCCAGCGGTGTTCGTACCGAAAGCGCTCGTGCCAGTGTTTCCGAAGACGCCCCCAGCCTGAGTCGACTGTGGGGTTGATGTAGAGCCGCCAAAGAGACCGCCAGAAGCGGCAGGTTTGTTTCCGAAAAGACCGCCAGCAGTGTTGGAGCCAAACGCACTCGTGGTCGTGTTGGACTGACCAAATCCTCCCGTCGTCGAAGTATTGCTACCGAAGAGGTTTGCACCTGTCGTGTTTGGAGTAGAGTTGCCGAAGCCGGTGGACGTCTGGTTATTAGAACCGAAGCTGCCGAAGCCAGTTCCAACGCCGAAGGTATTACTACCTGATGCACCACCAAACCGACGACCCGCATTGTAATCAGCTAGTCGAAGTTCCTCAGATGACCACTTCTTGTAGGCATCCTGAAACAGGATACTCTGAAAGGAGTTCTGTGCGCTACTAGTGGCGTTTTCCTTCTCTATCAATGGCTGGAAATTGGTGACGTTGGCAGTGCCAGGTGGATCGCCAGAGGCGGCGGCGTTATTTGCCGGGGTGCCAAAGGCCCCGAACGTCGATGGAGCACTGGTATTGGCGTTGCTGCCGAAGACACCACCGGTTGTGCCTGTAGAGCCGAAAGCAGGCTTGTTGGCAGTGCCACCGCCGAACATCGAGGAGCTAGTTCCGCCTCCGAAAGGGGTCGAAGTCGAAGCATTATTGGTATTAGACTGGCCGAAACCGCCGAAGCCAGTACCAGAATTTGCCGTAGTAGAGCTTCCAAACATACCGCCACCAGCAGCAGGAGTGGTACCGAAGCCGCCAGGCTTGGCACCAAATGCGCTGGCAGTGTTCGTGGATCCAAAGCCACCTGAAGGGGACGTTAGTGTACTGCTAGACAATGAAGAAAGAGCGTAGCTAGAGTAGAAGAGAGTCGTCGCGTAGAGACGTACCGGGTGTGTTCGAACCGAAGGCTCCAGTATTTGGGGTGCCGAATAGGCCGCCAGTATTAGCCGGCGCACCGAAGCCCGTGTTGTTGGGGGTGCTGGCACCGAAACCTAGAAACATTAGTGTTAGTCGGAAACCTCATTGGAAGAAGCGCATTCAGGAAGGAGAGGGTGAGCATACCGGTACCAGTGTTGGCGTTGCTGCCGAAGCCACCAAATCCACCAGGAGTAGTAGTATTGTTATTGCTGCCGAAGCCGCCAGTGCCGCCGCTGGCACCACCACCAAAACCGCCGAACGACATCGTGCTAGTTTGTTCCGCGAGGGGAGCTTCTCAAACTAACCGAGGGTACGCGGTCGAAGATGGGTTGTCAGTTGGCGCGTCTGACGCGTAAGGGTAATCGTGGGTTGACACAGTTAGGTGGAGGGAGACATGGAAGTCGTTAAGATGGTCGTCCGCGAGAGTAGACGGGTTGCCGCAGCTGTCTAGATGGCTGTGGTTGAGAGGGCGGACTGGAGACGATGAATTGCCGCGCGAGGAGAGGAGCAGGGATTGTCAACTTTTTTCTGGCTTTTTCCTTTCTGGGTTGCGACGCTTGTCAGTGCGTCAGATGACGGTCGTAGAGAGCCGCGTAGATAGAAGATTGGAGTTGCAGAAGTGCGAGTTATGTCAGGGCGAAGTAAATGAGTGGTGGAGTATGAGGATGGAAAAATGGATTTAACTTGGGAAGAAGATGGTGGCGCGCCGGTGATGATGGATAGTGCAGGAGTTAGTATCGGCAGGTAGTTTAGAGGTCAAGGGAGTTCTCGAAGGGATTGCTGCGACGAAGTTTGGGGACACAAGGAGGTACCCAGGTCAGGTGCAGGTGCTGCAGGTTTGTTTTTGGGTACCGTGGTACTTGGTAGCTAACAGAAGGTGCGCTGCGCTAGAGGCAGCTTTCACGGTGCGTGATTGGCCAGATTTCCTAGCAGAAGTGGTCAGTGGGTTCACTTAGGTGCGTCCAAGTACTAAGCAGAGACAAGCAAGCCGCTACTTACACTGGTGTAGATAGGCGAGGCTGTGCGTACCTCAGAAGTACTCGTACCGTGCGGTATGGGCTCTGGGTGGATCTTCTGGCAAATGGATGAGTTGTTGTAGGTACGAAGTACCAGGTACCTAATCCGGTCAAGAACAGACTCTCAGGCAGGTACGAGGCAACCTTAGAATCATGCGTAATCAACGGCTACCCGTCGGTTATGGTTTGCCCCGGACGGACAACGTACCTACGCTAAGCACAACTGACAACCTTATTGATGGCAGAGTAAAGGCACGGCAGATTTGGCGCAATGGTGGAAGCACTCCAAGATACGACCCCGTGCGGTAAGGCAGTTGAGGTGGTGCGTACAGTTGACTACACAGTAAAACACTGAGTACAGGTACACCGGAGAAAAATGGCAGGTAAAGCAGGTACTCCTACCACACGCTACTACGGCATGGAAAGATCACAACAGGCAATGCACCAATCACAGGATCAACTTGACACTATCAATTCAGAATATTTCCATGGGGCAAATATTTAGCAATGATAATTCGCTGCGACGGGGATCTGAAGCTTTGGAACTTTGACAATGTAACGTAGACAGGCGTAAGGAACTCAAGACTCAATATAAGGCCAGACTGGCAGAGAACGGAGATGAAGGAATGTAGATTGAGATGTTCAGAAGCGGGTGATGAGAACAAAAGACGGAGGTGAAGAAGGAGACGCCCTTTTATAATCGAATTCCTTGGCTTATTGTCCTTATTACTAATGTCCTTCTGAAGATGACTGCCGGAACATTGGTCGCGATTTCCAAGCAAGGCAGATTTTGAAGATTGCTGCCTAACAACCGAACATCTCTCTTTCCATATGCATGCGGAATAATGCAATCTCGTACTTCTTACAGTCCAGTACTAACCTGTTTGGGTAGCTTGTACGTTGCCTCAGAGTTCAGTAGGATGTATGTACGGCGGCGGCATGTATGGAGTAGGTATGTATGCACGGCTGTACGAAGTAAGTGAGACTTCTACTTCAGTTGGGACGTACGGAGTACCTAATGAAATGGAAAATCGTACACAGAGGACGAGTAAAGTGAGACGATTGGAAAATCGAACAAGCAATACCTAAGGGATAGCAAGACGCTCTCTACATGATGCTTCCAGATGCGGACATACGATAGAAATTGAAGTCTGGATTCCGAGGTATTTGCATTGCAATTGTCAATGTCTGGAAGGTTAAGCTAGGTAAGCGGTGAGATCACTTCGCACCGTGAAAGTGCCGCGGAGTCTGACGCGGTAGGCGCGCAGGACTTATTAGCAGTTATTTCGTACTTTACATAAGGACGTACCTGCCTACTGTACGGATTACAGGCGTTGGCACTTTGGCACAGTGACAGGTAGGTACCTCGGCAACGCGCTAGCTCGGATAGGCAGTAACCTGTCAAGTACCTACCAGCCACTCGCGACTTTCGCTCTGAAAACAACACGCACGACAGGATCTACCTATGAGGAGCCGGGACAGTTCTTCACGATAGCCCCATAGCACGCATCCCTACCTCTGCTCTAGCACTTTACTTCGTATGTATACACGACCTACCTGCGCTACGGTCTACCTAAGCCTTCTAGTAATCCGTACGGTATAGGTACCTTACCTGGGTAGCTTCCTGGCCTGTCTTCCTCGTCCTAACGTGGAGCCATAGGATTTTCGAATGAACAATTCTAACCGCCGCTCGAGTTGTCGCAAACCCGCTATGGACATTGTTTCCTCCAGCCTTGAACATTATCCCCTAATCTCCAGCAACGTCCGTCCCTCGAGTTCGACAGTCCGTCCGTAGCTTGCTGGCGCGCATCCTTACCGACCAATAACAGTTTTTTGAGGCTTTTGGCGACGGGGTTTTCTAAGCCAAGAGTTCTCTTTTCCACCTTAACGACCCTCTTGGAGTCTTGTACCATCCAACTGCGAAAGGCGATTTCTTCACTCGATCCCAATCTTGCGACCGTAGCTTTGGACTTGGTCTTAGCGCTGAGTCTCTCGATACGCGAGGACCAATTCAGAAAATTCGCCTCCGCTGCGTGTTCCGTGCGGACAGCTCAGGAAGATGATGACATCAGGCTTGAAGAACTACGCGAGCGGCAGCATGAACGAATACGCGGGGGCAGGCATGCACAATTCGTCGATACGGCCCGGTCCGTCACGGCCAGGAACGCGTTTCGCCACGGTCGTGCGAAGTCCCGAACACCCAGAACCATGGGACCAGATCAGCGATGAGCATAGAAGTGAGATCAACGACTGCGTACGTGTTATGAACCATTTCGAGGGGGAGAGAGACGCGATTTCTTAAATACAGGACTAACCCGGGAAACCCTCCACATAGTTCCACCTCTTCGACATGAACAAAGACGACCAGCTCGACTTCTCCGAGTTCCGCTACGCGCTTCAGGCTCTCGGCTTCAGCAACCTGTCGCGTCCAGATCTCATCACCACATTCAAATCTACAGCCCACCCCAAGCCCAATTGGACACCACTACCAGCCATCCCGGGCCAGCCCGCGCCGTCCACATCGCCCAGCGTCGTGGATCTGCGCCTATCGCGCGAAGGTTTCCAGAGCATCGCTGCAAAGTACATTGCCGCGCGGGACCCGCGTGAAGAGCTGCTTAAGACATTTACGCTGTTCGACAAAGGTGCCAAGGGCATCATCACCGTGGACGATCTCCGCACCGTCGTAAAAGAGCTGAATGAAGACGTGCCGGATAACGAAATCCATAGCATGATCGAGCAGTTCGACGTCGAAGGGAAGGGAGGCGTAAGTCGCGAGGAGTTCGTCGGTATCTTCCTCGACAGGTGATCAGAAACCTCTACCACAACTCAAAAAGGATAGTAGAGTAAAAAAAGCAGAGTCCCGGCTCCGGGTTCGCGTCAAGAGCGATGCAGAGTCAAGCCAAGTCCACCGCGCGCGCGAACCCAGGAAACAAGAGTCGAGCCGAGATGAGGAGAAATGGTGGGAGGGAGGGACAGAAGAAGATATCAGGAATCCAGACCTGAGGGCCATGATGGACATGGCAGCGAGACGAAATCCAAAGGCCGGTCGCATAAAGATCGACGAGCCTCATCAAGTCAAGGAGAGGCACGCTTTGCGCAAAACCACAACTACCTACCTACACATTACTTCGCGCGGAGTATATTCCACACACACACATACACATACATATACCCGACGCGTTGCGTATCATCCCTCATTCATAAAGGGGGACTCACAGCGTCAAACCCATCATCCATTGATCCATCCATCCACATACATAAAAGTCGCATTCAGGGTGCAATGAAAGTCAGGCGAAGGAGAAAAGGCATACGGAACAAAACAAGTTGACGACGACGACAACAAAAGCGAAGCGATCATCAAGCATCCTGTCTTCATCAAAAGTTATCAGAAAGTAGTGGTCTGTACTATCACGTAGTTCACGGTCCTCGACCTCCTTTTTATTTATCAGGGTAAAACGACCCTTCGATATACTAGCTACCTTATCTTACCTTACTTAATTACACTCATGTGCTATCGATCGGTTGACTGAAGGGGTGATGGAATTAGGTGTATTGCTATGCTTCGTCTTGCCTCATTCGTGACATGAACGCCAGTGACTACAACTTTTGCCTTCCACCCATGATCCCCCTTACTATCCTTCGTTCTAGAATATCCATAAGCAAGGCGGAGCTTCATCTCCCCTCCCTACACGTCACAATAAAACCCCCTACACAGACAAACACCCGAACGGAAAAGTAGACACGAGATTTGGTAGGTAATGGTGTTGTTGGCTCTGCTCTGCTGCTCTCTGTTCTGCTGTACAAGTCCTCCTCCTCTCCTCTCTCCCCTTCCATAGTGCACATATATACTCTTCCTCTCACCTTCTCCTCCCCATGCTTAGCCAGCTCTCACAGCCCATTTTGAATCTCTCTCTCTCTCCTTCTCTAATAGGAATTTCCTCCCTTGAAAAACAACCTCTCCTCTCCTCTCCTTCCCCCCAATTTGCATTGCAACTAAGGTATCAATTGAAAAGTAAAAAGATAAAACGACACGATGATAGAAAAAAGGTTCGGTTTTGTGTGGTGTGTGTGTGGAGGGAGGTCGTGACGAATGAAACGCACCCGACGGAACGTTTGGGGGGATGGGGGCGTCTATCGAAATCCGGTTATCGTGCTTGGTTTCGTCATCAACCCAAGCAAGCAAAACCCGAGTAAACCGGCTTCACCGCGGTAGTAAAGTCACCAACGTTCGGCCCTTAGAACTGTATCAGGTCCTGACCCTGTTGGTTGTTTTGCTGCTGCGGCCGAGCGGCAAACGGGTTGTTACCTCCACCGTAGTTGTTCGTGCCCATCATCGCGGGTCCAGTAGCAGCCGGCATCTGCTGCTGGTATGATACCTGAGGCATGCCAGTGAACTGGTTCCGTAAGAAAGGGTTGCTGCCGGTAGCCTCAGCAGTGAGTCTCTGAGCACCAGCTCCAGCTGAGTTGACAAATGTGCCCGGCGCCGTATGCTGGGCTGGAATTCGCAACTCGCCAGTGTTTCCAAAGGTGTCCATGCCATCGCCGCTGGCAAGAAGCGCGTTAAGCTTCTGCTCATAGTCGTTCATGGGTCTCTGGGACTGGAACTGCTGCTGCTGCTGTGACGCCTGGTATGTCGGTTGGGCAGGCGGTGTGTAGGTCTGCAGGGTCTTCTGTTCGGGAAGAGGCTGAAGGGTGTTGAGTGATGGCGCAGACGGGGCCTTGGTGGCTTGTGGTCGGCCAAAGTTGGATGAGGCAAAGGGGTTGTTGGAGCCAGTCTTCATCGGCTGCATAGACGACTGGACACCAAGGTGAGAGTTGTTATTGTTCGCCCATGGGTTGTTGCTTCCCGGCTGGGCAATTGGCTCAGGAACAGCAGTAGGTTGTTGCTGGAAACCTTGTTGCGCGTATGGGTTGTATCCGGTCGGTTGCATCTGGAACGGCTGCTGGGCCTGGGCTTGCTGACCGTAGGGATCGTAGACGGCCGTCGGTTGTTGCTGAAAGCCGTTCGAATAACCATTATAGCCGTTGTTCGCGTAACCGTTATTGCCGGGGTATCCAGTGTACGTAGGGTTTACGAATCCCGTCTGCTGTTGCTGCATCATCTGGTTCTGATCTATCGGGTTTCCTAACCAGTCAACGTTATTGCCCTGTTGGTAACCCATATTCATGCCAGTAGGTTGAGGTTGGCTCGGAGCCGGTTCGTTGAACTCGAAAAGTGAGGCGGCGTTGCTCTCCTCCAGCTCTCGTTTCCGACGTTCCTCCTCTTCCCGGCTAAGCTTGATCGCCTTCGCGAGATCAACATCATCCTCATTGGAAGCTCGGCGACCTTCACGTCTTTTCCGATCCTCCTCCTCTTGATATTTGCTCGCCTCGATCGCGAGCTTATACTCGGCATCCTCCTCGTCGCTGTACCGTCTATGGCGGTGTTGTCGTTGGCTACCTCCGGGAACAGTAGCTGGGCCGTACTCTTCGATACCGGTGACTCGGGACTTCCACGTTTTTCTATCGCTTCGTTCGGCGCGTAGTCGTTCGTCGTCAAGGATCAGAGCAGTGAGTTCTTTCGCCGCAACACGGACTGCCATGATTTAGTATGCTCGTCATGCGAGGAGAAAGAATAAATGAATCCAGTAGTCTTACCATTCTGACCTACATCCCGGCCTTCTTCGTCAATGTAAACAAACTCGCGCAATGTCTTGATGATGTAAACGTTCTTCCGCGCCCATGTCACCACCAGTTCGGAGCCCTCGTGTAGACAGTAATCGAGAACCTTTAGGGCCTTCAGGACGTGTCTCCAGTTTTTGCCCTTGTCGTTGAGTCGTTTATCGAGCATGTCTACTATGTCGTAAAACTCGGTTGAGCTATATAATAACAACAGTCAGTTCAGTCGAGTCGGCTACCCACCGGATGCATGGTATCATACGAGTTATACGTCATTTGAGCGATCTCGCTCATCTGCGTGCCAGTTGGGCCCCATGGGTCATTACTTGTGGCTGTCGAGGGTTAGAAATCGGTATCAGACGTCGGTAAGAGGCGGCGCGGGCAGACATACCTTCACGAACCTTGACCTGGACACTGGAGTAACCCTTGGTCACATTTTTGACGCTTCTCATTACCTTCGACATCTTGCCGACGATGTCTGCGAAAGACGGAGGACGATGAGACGGCGGAAAAGACGAGATTCAGTTAACGGTCGTCGTATCGGACGGTCGGAGGTGCTGGGAATAAAGAGGGCGTTCAGAGACAATGTGGCGCAATCGTCAGGTTGCGTGTGAGTTGGCGCAATTGAATGCGCACTGCCAGGAATGGGAATTACGTTGCTCGGTTGGGGGAGGTCGTGCGTGCGCGGGTGGCGGTTAGGGGATGGCTGGGATTTTTTTGGTCGGAGAGACCAAAGGGAGTGGGTGCGACAGGTAGATTCCAGCAGGGGAAAACTACGGGAGAAATGAAGAGAGTTGGTAAGGTGAGGAGTAGGAATCGAAAGAAACGAAATGAATGAATGTAAATGAATGAATGAGCGAATGGACGGATGGATGAACGAATGAAGGCGATGAGGTTGGGAGGGGAGACAAGCCGAACGCCAAGCAATCTCCTGGCCGGGTCGGGACTGGAGCGAGAGCGACTAAAGCAACTGGAGCGACTGGACTGGGGCGATTGGAGCGACAGACACAACGTAATGCTCAGCTTGGCAAATCAGGTGGACGGATCGGTTGATGGATTGACGGGGTTCCAGGGCTGTACCTCACTAATTTTGTGGATTTAGGCGGACTTAGGTGCCTAAGGTAAACGGAATAATTTGTGGAGGTAGGTATTCCGTATGGACTTCACGTATCCGTATACTGTATCGGTATAACGTTGGTATTGGAGGTAACCAAGCACGATGGGAAGTCTTGCTGTCGCCAGTACGTACAAGTAGAGAAGACAGCAGACAAAAAAGATGAAAGAGAGAAGAACGAACAAGTCACTCCTCCAAGCAGGTTTTTTGTCCACTACCTAAATAAGTACAGGTAATAACCGATAGGTATCCCAGATACACGACCACTCGTCAGATCGATGTTCGGTAATACATTATGTAAAGATTTCAGTACAAGTACAGTCCGTACCCCAGTAATCGCATACGCGCTATCCAAGAGGCATTTTATGCAGTTCACGGTATTATGCGAATAAAAGCACGGTGGGGCTAGTGGCTTGGCAATGATAATGATGACTAAGCAACAAATATATAGAGAATAAGGGGTTAAACATGTGTATAAAGAGTAAATACAAGGGATAACGAGCATAAGGAGATGAGATGAGGGCACGAGAGGTGTTAAAGACGCGGATCGGTCGTTTTTTGAGAAAAAAAAAACCACAAACACCCCCCTCCCCCCCCAACTTACGACGCTCGGGCTTGCCCGAGAGGAGGGGGGGGGGAGGGGGGTGTTTGTGGTTTTTTTTTTCTCAAAAAACGACATAGAAAGGGGTGGTGAAGTGGATTGTGCAGGACACGGGCGGCTTGCCGCCGCGCCGCAGGCAACTTTTTTTTGGGGACCGGCGACACTTTCTGCAAAGACATACATATCATTGCCTTTGGAAGTAGGAGAGGATGGTGGTCTGCTGGGCGTTGTGGTGAAGAGAGTCAACCATATCTCGGAGGCTATGGATATGTTGTTGAGTAAAGGACGTATTGGTGTTTGCGTAGTCCAATAATCTCAACAACGATGTGATGGCTTCTTGAGAGGTCATCGGTGGAGGTGGAGGTGGTGGTGCTTCCATCTCGACCGCTCGTTCTGTATCATCACGATAGTCGGGCTCCTTGAAATACTCCTCCACAATGTCATTCAGCAACTCATCTGCCGTGACAGGAGGGTTAGGTGGTGTATCCTCGTCAACAGGGTTCATCATCTCATCCAAAGTCAACATATGTCCCACTCGTTCTGAGACGATAGCATGTACTGAGGCTATATCGTCTGGCACTTGTTGTGAGACCAGTACGTCAGGGTCTGTCGATGTTCTAATCAACGTAGACTTCTTCTAACAATTGACGATGGTGTCTGACTTCAAAGTTCTGAAGTAGTGCTCGGATATCCAAAGCAAAGCGTGGCGTAGGTCCATCAACTTCTCGATCTGTGCCCTTGGATCTCTCGAGAGGTTGCGGGTTATAAACAACAAGAAGCTGCGCTTGTAGTATGCCTTCAACGTCCTGATTATCCCCATATCACAAGGTTGATAAACAGAAGTGACGTTCGCAGGTAGGAAGTCGATCTTGATGTTCGGTGGTGGTGGAGTCTGCTTCACCGCTGCAACGTGGGCTGAGAAGTTATCCAATATCAGGAGCACTCGTTGCCCAGGCTTCGTGCGTTCTATGTGTTCATAGAACGAGGTCAGGTATTCCTGCGTGATAGCAGTCGTGAACCATGCTGATTTGTTGTGCCTCCACACGAGGCCGTGACCTTCAAAGTTGAATCCCCGAAGAGCACGAGGAACCTTGGCTTTCCCAACTATCCACGCCTTAAAACGATCATCTCCTGTGTCGTTATTAGTGACTGCCACTGTAATACGCTCTTTGTCTGTCTTTCTGCCTGCTTGTGGCCCTGTAGCAAGCCCTGATGAGGCAAATAATCGGTAATAAAGACCCATCTGATCCATGTTGTATCTGTTTTCGACAGGTGTGGCGTCGATATCACCTCTAATCTCCTCCATACGCTGTATGGTAGCAGGTAACTCCAATACTTCACGAGTTGAGGCAGACTCTCCATGAAACACGTGTTGTCTGATGTGATACCGTCGTTGAAACAACGTACACCACTTTTCTCCGAACGTAGGAGGGTAATCGCTGAGGGGAACGCCATTCCTCGCCTCAGCACGTTCCATCCAAAGCTGTTTTGCCTTCTCCATCAGCACCGCTCGTGATGTTCCTATACCGTGCAGTTGTAACTCGAGCTGCCACTTATATAGTATAGACTCGAGGACAGGCCACTCCGATGTGCGTGAGTTACGATTGTCGATGCCCAGACTATCAAACGACATACTCTCGAGCTTCGTTGACGAGAGAATACGAGAGATCGTAGACTGAGACGCTCGGACGGAGTGCGTATTAAGAAGCCACATTTGAATCTCCTTATGTGTCGGCTTAGGAGATTGACCCTCGTACCATTGACGGAGGCGTAAACGTAAGCGGTTCGTCATGTGAGGCATCGTGGTAGTCGGAGTTAAGGATGAGTCTTAAGTGGATCGGTAATAGAGACGGTAGGCTTTGATGAATTAAGTTAATCAGGGTAGTAGTGGGCAGGGGTTATATGCAGTTGGTAGATGAGGGAAATAGATAGGTGTGGCCAGATTAAGTATGTAGGCACAGCACTTGTAAAGCGAGCGTGTGATAATTAATGTAATTATGACGGGATAAGGTCAGTAGTAGTGAGCCTTGAACGTAGTTGGTCCCGGCTTATAATTGATTATGGTCGCAAGGGTCGCTATGCTTCTACTCCTTCTTCCTTCTCTGACTTCCCGGGCTTGCGACCTTCTTTATAATCCTCTCCTCCGGCCTTCGAAGGGCCTAATGTAATATCGTTATAGTGTATTCGGGCTTGTTATTTGGCTAATTCCGACCACCGGAATAGCTAATGTCTCAGGGCGTTTGGTTTCGTTGTTTGGTTCGTGAGTCACCACGGTGGGAGTGTGTGTTCTTGGGCTTTGAACTCTGCTTTCCCATATACCCACCGACCCCACATAGGAGTGGGGCACGTGGGAGAGTGCTCTGCCCCGCTTAGGGCATTTCCGAAAAACTATTAGTATGGTGCGCAGCCCACGGAGGCTGGGAAAGTGAGAGTCCACAAGAGATTATTGATGACGTCTTAGTGGCGTGAGACTCGGGATTTGTCCTGAGCCTAGAAGGGTCCTTCGGGGACCTAACGATAACTGTAGGCCTTCTTATTGGCTTGTACAAAGCCCGAAGCCCGAACGTATAGTGCGATGTCGGCAGCGTCTCTCGGGGGACGGGTGATTCGGCAGGACGCCCCATAGTAGTGATGATACCTGTAAGCCTCTGGAACGAGCTGCCGTAGAGGGTGAGAGCCCCGTAACAGGTCATCATCACAAGAGCCACGGCGGTTGAGCCGACATGCATCACCTCGTGATGAGAGCCATGACCTCCACGGCTCCTCCGGGCCTGACTCCCTGCGGGCACAGGCGGTTATCTCCCACCTATCCTTCACACTCAGCAAGGATCATATATGGGGCAACAGGGCGTCAGGCCTTCCGCGGATGCATGTCTCGTGAGGCACGACGACGTGTCCGTGCCTCACGCGATGTGGCCCAACCTCCGTGACGAAGGGGCGTCCGGCATCGTATCTGTCGACTGGTTAGCATCGTGAGCCGTGTCCCGGCCTTAGCCGTGTGACATCAGCTCCCCCTTTCTCAAAGGGCGTCTCGGCCGATATGCTAAGCCTTGACCACCGATTATGTCTTTCGTGATTAGGGGAGCCGCTGCAGCTGAGAGGACTATGCCATAGTGTGGAAGCCAGTTTGACTCTAGCTCTCCTTCAGCACCGGAAGGTCCAGCAGCATTCTGACTCGGGCCTCACTACTCAAGAGATGATAGGGTTCGCTGGTGAACTATCACTGAGCTGCCAGAGGCTTAGTGAATATGGCCACTACCCAAGGGGAAATGAGACAATCGGCTATCGGCTTAACACATCGGTATAAGGAACGGCACTTGAAATCTCAATTCTCGCAGCCATGGGCCTGATCACTGGACATCGCTCTTGGGCTTGAAGAGAGGCTCGCTTGTGAGCCCTCCATTGAACTACCGCTAGGCATATTGAGAAGAGAACCAAGTACTTTTTTATAATATAACTAAACATGAATCAGCATACAGTCTAAATACAAAGGGGCAATCTGAACTCTCCATCTTAACTATCCTCCTATCCTGTAACCCGGCTATGCCTTGGCTTCGTAGGATGCCTGGAATGAAATTCGCGCAAGGCATCCATCGCTCCTTCACTGTCGAAATGCTCGATCGGTTCCCAAGTCCAATGCTTCTTCTCCGGCCATCCTTCCCATTTCACCAGGTACTTGACGGTGTTCCTGACCTTCTCTGAGTCCATGATGGCGTCGATTGTATATTCCTCCGACTCTATCGGCCCTGCTTCCCTTAACACCTGCATTGGATCCGGTCGACCACGGGACCCTTCTCGGTATGGCTCGACGAGGGAGACATGGAAGGAGTTATGGATTCTCCATGTCGACGGGAGCTGTAGGCGGACAGCGGTTGGCGAAATGACTTGCTCAATCTCGAACGGTCCTAACATTTTCTTGTCGAGCTTCTTAGCTGGCCGTTTAGTCTTGATATGTCGAGCGTTGAGCATAACCAGGTCGCCTTTGGCGTAGACAGGACTGTCCTTCCGTCGCGCATCGGCCCAAGCCTTTATTCGTTCTCGGCTTTTCTCCAGATGTCGTTTGGCGTCCTCGTGCACTTGTGTCATCCAGTGGCTGTAAAGCTGGCTTCCAGGGTTCCGGACTTCTTCGATTGGCGGGTTCGTGGCGACAGGGTGATAGCCGTAGTTGGCGTAGAAGGGCGACATACCGATCGATGTAGACGACGAATTGTTGTAGGCG
Source organism: Xylariaceae sp. X3-2 (assembly GCA_028637685.1). NCBI lineage: Eukaryota > Fungi > Ascomycota > Sordariomycetes > Xylariales > Xylariaceae > Xylariaceae sp. X3-2. The sequence goes on from JAJFDI010000077.1 coordinate 157,475, forward strand.
AATTCGGCGGTTGCCAACAAGTCCTCCCAGTTCGACATCTCGTAGTTGACAAACGCGCGTAGGTATACTTCCAGCGTCTGATTGAGGCGTTCCGTCTGACCATCTGTCTGCGGATGAAACGCTGTACTCATGCGAGGTTTGACTCCTACGAGCTTCAGGAAGTCTTGCCAAAGGTGAGCTGTAAACCGTGAATCGCGATCTGATATGATGTCAAGAGGAATTCCGTGGAGTCGCCAGTATGTCCGGGCAAATATCTTGATGAGGTGTTCTGTGGTTTTCTCATTCACTTTTAATGCGACAAAGTGTCCCATTTTAGTGAAGGGGTCCACCATCACCCAGATAGAGTCACATCCATTAGATATTGGCAGATCGGTAATGAAGTCCATCGCTACGGACTGCCATGGCTTGTAGTGCAGCTGCATAGGCTGCAAGAGTCCGTAACTCGCATGCTGGGGAGCCTTGATCTCTTGACAAGTGCGGCATCCGCGCACGTATTCACGCACCGATTCCTCCAGCTTGGGCCACCAGAAACTTCGGGTAATGAGCTCCATCGTCTTGTCCATGCCTAAGTGACCAGCAATTCGAGTGTCGTGTTCAGATTCCATTATTTGTCGTCGAATGTCGGTAGGGGCATAAAGGCGATGTTTCCGGTAAAGCACGTCACCAACCAATTCCATCTCGGCAGCGGGCTTTTGCACATATGCTTGGTACTCTGGGTCGGCGAGAGCGGCTTTCTTTACTTTGACGATGAAATCCTCCTTCCATGGCTGTACGGGGATGCTGGCGATACGGGCCGAAGTGACCAGTGCGCATGCGGAGCTTCGAAACATAGGTCCCACTGAGTTGCTGAAATGTTTATCTTGCAAGACCGACGTTATAGGCTGGTCTTCAGCTCCCCCTTTCTCAGGCCGATGTTGTGGCAGTCGAGACAAAATATCGGCCTTTTCATTCTGCTTACCAGGGCGGTAATTAATAACGAACCAGAATGAGGACAACTGTTGTGACCATCGTGCTTGTCGGCGGTTGAGGACTTTGGCGGTGACGAAGTAGGCGAGGTTTTGGTGATCCGAGTATACTTCAACCTGGTGCTTGCTGCCTTCCAGATAGTGTCGCCATTTGCCGAAGGAGTCGACCACTGCAAGCAGCCCCTTGTCGTGGATTTCGTAGTTCATCTCCGCGGGGTGTAATTTCCGCGAGTGATAGGCCACAGGTCGGAACTTCCCATCGTCGCCTTTCTGCGATAGAACTGCTCCCAGCGCAAAGTCGGATGCATCAGTCTCCACGTGGCTAATTTTGTCAGGATCGAAATGGGCGAGAACTGGAGCAGAGATGAAGCAGGCCTTTAGCGCCTTGAAGGCGACTTCAGCCTCTGGGCTCCATTTCCACGAGCGAGCATCAGAACTATTGGCGTCGGTAATCGGCTTGGCCAAGTGTGAGAATCCTTTGATGAACCGACGGTAGAAGTTAGCAAAGCCTATGAAGCTTTGCGACTCCTTTAGCGTTTTGGGCGATTGCCATGCCAATATGCAGTCAACCTTATCTTGCGACATGCCAATGCCTTTGATCCCGACATTGTATCCAAGGAACTCGACTTCCTGTACCCGCCACTTGCATTTGCGGGGTGCGACTGCTAGGTGGTTCTCTGTCAAACGCCGGAGGACCTCTTTGACCAGCCGATCATGGTCCTCCACTGAGTCTGCATAGATGAGCAAATCGTCCAGATAGATCAGAACCCCAGCATCCAGCAAGTCCCTGAAGATGTGGTTCATCATGGACTGAAACGTGGCTGGGGCGTTGAGTAATCCCATCGGCATGACCGTGTATTCGAAGAGCCCATACTTGCAACGGAAGGCCGTCTTCCATTCATGACCCTCCTTGATCCGTACCAAATAGAACCCCGACTTCAAATCAATCTTGGTAAACCACTTTGCTGAGCGAAGACGGTCTTGCAGTTCTGAGACAAGCGGGATTGGATAACGGACAGGTATAGTGCCCTTGTTGCATCCTCGGTAGTCGACGACAGGTCGTAACGGGTCCTTAGGGTCCTTTTTCTCGACGAACATCAACGGGGCAGCGCATGAGGATTCTGACTTCCGGATCTTGCCCGTCTTAAGCATCATTTCTAACCACGGCTTAAGCACAGCGAGCTCCCGTTCGCTCATCGCATAGAGCGGACCAAAGGGCGGCGTGAATCCTTCCTTAAAATCAATGGCATGATCCCATGGCTTGTGGTCTGGCAGGCGGCTAGCGGCCTCTTCTGACATGATAGGCACAAACTCTCGGAATTCAGGCGGTACCGCATCCAAGCTTTTTTCTGTCGCTTCCTCTAAGGTCTGTCGATCATCCAGAGCTTTCTTTACCAGCTCTGGGATTGATGCTATATGGAGCGTTCCGGGGGATTGAGTCAATACGATACTGCTCGTACAATGTCGCTGGCAGTTTTCTGATGCGAACCGGATCTTTTCGGATTTATCGAAGAAGTATGATGGCGGATGTTCTTCTAACCACCATTGGGGAAGAATGATATCGCATTCTGCATCCAAGCCGCTGACTTCAAAGCTAACTCGTGTGTAGTGGTCGTCTTGATGGCGAAGGACAAGGCTGTTGGTGAAATACTTGCCCGCAGATGGTACTGGCTTGCCGTCGAATCCAACTGTTTCCCGTGGATGTGTTCGTCTCACCAATGGCAAGTTCCATTCCTTGGCTCGGGTCATGCTCATGACTGGCACGCTGCTACCGGTATCCAGAAGCACCTTCACGGGCTGTTCAGTGCCAGACAACATGAGCGTCATCATGACTATGGGTCGAGCCCCGACTTTTGGCTCAGCCGGAACTGCAGGTACTGTGGCGGCGGTGGAAGGTTGGTACTTCCGTTTTAATGCAGCAATGACACCCTTATCAGGCCTAGGTGTCGCACGGGGTGTATCGTGGAGGCCGATTAAAAATCCGAGTCGCTATCTTCTTCATGGAAGTATTCCAGCGGCTCAGCTTCCTGCATCATGTCATCGGATTCAAGCACGTCCACAGCATCAATGCGAGCTTTCTTTGAACTGCTGGCGGCAATGTCTTCATTGTCCGAGTCCTCATCTCGGGATCGCTTCCCAATCGCAGCAACCTTGGCCTTGGGCTTGGGCAACTCATTGCCCTCGTCGTCTCGGGCTGCGTAGCATGCCCGGGTAAAGTGTCCAGGCTTTCCACAACGCCAGCACTCAGCTCCCGCTCGCTTTCGTCGTTCAATCAACTCAGACCGGATGCCTTGTAACGCTTCCTTGGTCGTAGGCCATACGTCCTCGGTAGCTGCTCGGCGAGGCTTTGTCTCAACGGTTCTACCATGAGTCGTAGCCTGGGGCCGGACTGGCCGAACCTTCGACGCACTGCTAGGTTCCCTTGCCAGGCTGGGATTCATCTGCATCATTTCATACAGCTGTCCTGCCTTTTTTATAGCCTCGATGAAATCGTGGTCAGTTGGCGGTATTCCTCCGGTCTGGGTATACACCAACTCGGTGATCTTTCTTGGCAACATCCTCGCGATGTGCTCACGGAATGTCGCGCCTGACCATTGTACCGCAATGTTCAGTTCCATCAGGTCTTGAAGATACTGGCAAATATCATTCTTATATTCCAGAGCGCGCATCTTTCGGATGTTCCGGTATTCCTCAGCTTTGTCGGTAAACCGATCAATCAGTGCTGCTGAATAGGTCGCCCATGTGTCGTTCAATTTTGTCTCGACGAGCTGGGCGTACCGGATACTGTGCCATGTCTGGGCTTTTCCCGTCATCATGGCACCAACCCAATGAATGATTTGATCATCTCCACCAAAACTGTCAGGGAACGCTCGAATGTAAGATGTTATCTCAAACCACCATGGCTTGAATTTGGACAGGTCGGCACCGTCAAAGGTCGATGGCTTGCGGACGGTAGCGGCGGGGGTCTTGGGTCTGGATAGGTTGTGAAGAGACTTGGCGATTATCTCAAGCGCAGATTGCTCAGTCAAACGGTCATCCGAGCGCACATTGTAAACATGGTCTCTGTCGTTATCTCCATCGTAGAAGCCGGATTGGCCACGGTAACGAGGAGGACCTTGAGGCGGCTCACCTCCACCAAACCCGGAGGTCATGGGGTAGCCAGGCACAACTCCTGACATGGCTGCCTGGAACTGCACACGGGCTCTGTCCGATGTAGATTTAGCGCGTTCAGATAACAAATCTTGCCCTCGGAGAATAGAGTGTAGGGCTGATGATGTCGACTGTTTTGGATGAAATTCAGTATCTTCGACATGACTGTCGGACGATGGACGTCCATGCATATGGGGGGCTCGGGTTGTTTGACGAATTGGCAGCTGTATGGGAGATGCAGTCTGCTGCTGATGGGGGCTGTGTGAACTAGCAATACTTTCCACAGTGGGACGGGGCGCGCTACGAGATGCTGCCCGGCGTCGAATGGATTCCATGATGGACTGGTTGTCGGCCGCGCGGTTGGATTGAATCTGCGCTCGTACCTCATTG